>VXAD01005096.1:126068-139549 GCA_013399195.1 Dicrurus megarhynchus | reverse complement strand
GATTCGGGGTGCCATGGCCCAGGGCAGGTGCAAGGGGTGTGATTCGGGGTGCCATGGCCCAGGGCAGGCTCAGGGGGTGTGATTTGGGGTGCCCTGGCCCAGAGGAGGCTCAGGGGATGTGATTTGGGGTGCCCTGGCCCAGGGCAGGCTCAGGGGGTGCGATTCGGGGTGCTGTGCCCGGTGACGTGGGCTGTGTGTGTGTGGTGGGGGTGACGCAGGCGCCTGCCCACAGCAGCACTTCCTTCCCTGCTGGTGCCTCACCTGCGGGCACCGTGCCAGGGCAGGGCCGTGGAACCAGCCTGGGAGCTGCCGGCCTGGAAACCTGGAAATGGGACCTCTTCTGCAACTGGACCTCCCAGTGCTGGATTTAACGAACAGGATGTTTGGAAAAGAGGGGTCGGAGGGAGGGTGGTCTGCAAGGCCCCTCCTCTGGAACACATTCCCGCACTTTTCCTCATGGACAGGTATTGGGAAAGCAGGGAGTTAGCCACAGCAGGGCTGTGGAGGTTTCTGGATGAATTCTGGGTATTTTTTTTCCCCTCAAAAAACTGTTGTGGCTCAGAGCGTGGTAACAGAGTAGAGTCACTGTGTGGGTTTAATTTTCTCGTTCCTTCCGGTGGAACTGGTTGACGAAGGGGCTGTTTTAGCACAGGTCTGAGCTGAAGAACCACAACACTGAAAAAACCCCAAACCAAGCTGAACAACCCCCCTAGCCTGTGTAATCTTTTTTCATTATTATTATTTTTAACGAGAACATCCTGACTAACTCCTTCTGCTCCGCCTGCATCCCTTGAGTCACAGCACCACGAGACTGCCGAGCCCTCTCTTCGGCGCTTTCCCATTAAAACCCTGCAAGCTGCTCCTCAGTGAAACCTTGCATCACCAACGGATAATTTCTCTTTCCCTGCCTCCTCTGGTTTTCCAGGCTCTGCCCACGGCTGCCGTGAGCAGTGTGGTCGTTCTGAGCTGCCTTCTTGGGGTTGGGGTTTCCAAAAAGCAAAAGCGAACCCCAAGGGCTTAGGTGGCCCTTAGGCACCTCCTGGGGACACTCAACCTCGTGGTACCAATCCAAAGCCACCTGCCAGGCAGAAAGGCCACCAGCTCCCCAGGCCTGTGCCTGTCGTGGTGGGTTTGGTGCTGATTAACCTGCCCGCTCGTTAATTTGGCAGCGGAGAAACACCGGTTGCTCGGCATTGCTTTGAGTTGACTCACTCCCGGTATTCCTGGGACTGCCGGGGTGAAGGCAGCTCACGAATGTGGTGCTGGGGTGGCGTTGGGGCGGTGTAATTGGGGTGATGTAACTGGGCTGGTGCTGTTGGGGTGATGTTGGGTGGGTGTTCTCGGGTCAGTGTTTTTGGGCTGGTGTAGTTCACTCGGTCATGCTGGGCTGGTGTTGGGGTGATGTAACTGGGGTGGTGGTGTGGGTCAGTGTTGTTGGGGTGACACTGGGTGGGTGTTCTTGGGTTGGAGTTGTTGGGGTGATGTTGGGCTGGTGTAGCTCGGTTGGTGTTGTTGGGGTGGTGTAGTTGGGATGATGTAATTGGGGTGGTGTAGTGGGGTTGGTGGTGTGGGTCAGCGTTGTTGGAGTCATGTTGGGTGGGTGTTGGGTTGGAGTTGTTGGGGTGATGTTTTCGGATTGGTGTACTTTGGTTGGGCTGGTGTTGGTGTAGTTGGGCGGTTGTAGCTGGGCTGCTGTTGGGGTGGTGTAGTCGGGATGATGTAATTGGGGTGGTGTAGTGGGGTTGGTGGTGTGGGTCAGCGTTTGTTGGGGTGATGTTGAGTGGCTGTTTTTGGGTTGGTGGTGTTGGCTTGGTTTAGTTCAGTTGGTTGTGTTGGGCTGGTGTTGGGGTGGTGGAGTTGGGATGATGCAATTGGGGTGGTGTAGTGGGGTTGGTGTTGGGATGGCGTTTTTGGGGTGGTGGTGTTGGGCTGGTGCAGTTTGGTTGGTCACGTTGGGCCGGTGTTGGTGGAGTTGGGCTGGTGTTGCTGCTGGAGTTGCGGGAGTTTTTTGGGTGCTGTTGTTGGGGGGCTGTTGTATTGGTGTAGTTGGGATGATGAAATTGGGCCGGTGTAGTTGGGTTGATGTTGGGATGGCGTTTTTGGGGTGGCGGTGTTGGGCTGATGCAGTTTGGTCGGTCGTGTTGGGCTGGTGGAGTTTGGGCGCTGTTTTTGGGGCGCTGTTTTTGGGGCACCGTTTTTGGGGCGCTGTTTTTGGGGCGCTGTTTTTGGAGCGCTGTTTTTGGGGTGCTGTTTTTGGGGTGCTGTTTTTGGAGCGCTGTTTTTGGGGCGCTGTTTTTGGGGCGCTGTTTTTGGAGCGCTGTTTTTGGGGCGCTGTTTTTGGGGTGCTGTTTTTGGGGTGCTGTTTTTGGGGCGCTGTTTTTGGGGCGCTGTTGCCGTGTCAGTGTATTTGGGGTTCCTGTGGTGAATCCCTGGCTCTGGCCACGCTCTCCCGGCCCCCGGGCGGGGAGGGATGGAGCAGCCCTGCCGCCTGAGTCTCACTGGAGGTGAGCTGGACTCCATGAGGAAGTCGGTAGTGAAACCGGAGAGTTTAATCATCCACCAGCAGCTGAAAACCGACACTTCCTCATTAACCCCCGGCTCTCCTGCTGCTGCAGCCACTTCCCTCGCTGGCTTTTTCCATCCCTCTCTTTGTCCCTTGGCCGTGTTCACATTTTTTGGGTAACTTTAAAAGTCTTTGGAAGGAGAATCAGAGTGTCCAGCATGGCTGGGAGGCTTTTCCTTGCTGTTAACCCTTGTTTTTCAGAGAAAAAGGCTGAAATCAGGAGTGCCCAGGCAGCCGGAGGGGTCAGTGTGTGGCACAAAGGGTTCCTTTGCTTCACTGTGAAGGAGCTTTCAGGGATTTATCCTAAAAGGATATCCTAAAAGGAATCCACAGGATTCCCATGTTACGGAGCAGAGCAGTGGGATGGGGATGTGGTATCCCCTTACCTCAGCGGCTGCAATGGCAGTGAAACCTGAAATAACAACCACGGAGTTTGGCTGTGTAAGAGTCCTCCTGTAAAATCAACCTCCAGGGATGCTGAGGGCTCCCAAAAACCTCTGCCTGTTGGAGTGAGTCCAGAGGAGGCCACGGAGCTGCTCCAGGGCTGGAGCCCCTCTGGAGCCAGGCTGGGAGAGCTGGGGGTGCTCAGCTGGAGAGGAGAAGGCTCCAGGGAGAGCTCAGAGCCCCTTGCAGGGCCTGAAGGGGCTCCAGGAGAGCTGCAGAGGGACTGGGGACAAGGGATTCAGGGACAGGACACAGGGAATGGCTTCCCAGTGCCAGAGGGCAGGGCTGGGTGGGATCTTGGGAATTGGGAATTGTTCCCTGGGAGGGTGGGGAGGGGCTGGGATGGAATTCCCAGAGCAGCTGTGGCTGCTCCTGGATCCCTGGCAGTGCCCAAGGCCAGGCTGGACATTGGGGCTGGGAAGCAGCCTGGGACAGTGGGAGGTGTCCCTGCCATGGCAGGGGTGGGATGGGATGGTCTGAACTCCCAAACCACAACTTCCTAAAGAACACCAAACCTCAAGATTTTCCTGTCCAGATCCGGTGATTTTGGGACTGGTGCTTTTTGTTTCAGTGGGCACTGAAGGAGGAGGAGCTGGAGGTGTGGATGGAGCACTGAGGTGCTTTGCTACATCAGGAGGAACAATGCAGGAATTCTGCGTTTAAAGGGATTTTTCTTGTTGTTCCATTTTGGTTTTTTTTTTTAATTTCAAGGGAAATACAGCAACGCTGGTGCATTTTAATGCACTCTGATGCACGTGGTGCATTTAATGAGGCTGAAATGAAGCAGTCTCTAATTGAAACCCATTTTCCCGTGCTTCCAAGTTGGAAACACGAAGTGATGCCCTTGGAGCAGCTCCTGGAGAGGCAGGATGAGAGTTTCCATGGGATACCTGGGGTCTCTCACCCACCCCAGCTCCTGTGGGTACCATCAGCTCTTAACAGGGCTGGGATGAGGGGCTGGGATGTGTCGCTGTTATCACCGCGGAACGGAGGAACGACACAGACTCCAAGATCAGGGTAGAGAGAAGGCCGAAGCGATTTATTAGCTTCTTGGAGGGTTTTTTATATGTTAGTTCGCAAAAAGTGTACTATATGGCATAAGGTAATTGGTTTTTTCGACCATCCACCCCTTAGGGTGATTGGCCAAGTTCTAAGGCACCCATCTCTAAATATTTTTCCAGTTGGAGCCATAACAATGGTGGACAACAACCTGCAGGTGCAGAAGTTTACAGAACTGTAACATTATTTTGACTTACTTGCATGGAAAAGATAGAGTTCTTAAAAAATGCTGCTGAGAGCTGAAGAAATTCCTTGCTGAAGCTTTTTCAGCATCCATAGGGATGGGGATAAGAGGAGCAAGTCAGGAAGGAGGGAATTTTTCTCAGATAACGGTGTGCTTATGTTTAAAAAAGATTCGAAGCCACCTTTGGTGATTTGGGGGCATCAAAGTGGTTGCTTTGCAAAGGGAGCCACAGGCCTAGGGTCCTGCTCACGCAGCAGCTCCACAGCTGGTTGTGTTTTCTGCCATGTCCGGTTTTTACTCGGATTTAAACAATGTGAAATACGCATCCGCGTCGACGCCGAGCCGTCTGTCATTAACACCGACGGCAGGGCCTGATTCGGGGGCACGTGGCCACAATAAACACACAACCCATGCACATCCCTTCCCAGCGGGAGAGAGCAGAGCCCTTCTCCTGCCTGCAGGGGTGTCTGGCTGATGTGCTGGAGTGCAGGAGAGGAAGAGCTGTTCCACGGGAACAAGGTGTGTCCCGCACCGTCCTCGTGTGGGAAGCTCCCACCGGTGTTTTGGTATCGGTGAGTTTGGGTTTCCTCAGCCAGGATTTCCCCGGTTCCCCAGCAACGGGAGCCTCTAGAACCTGGCAGCACTGCCCGTGCTGGATTTGGGAAGCCAGGACCCACCGGGGACTCTCGGGGATGCTGTGCCTCAGTTTCCCCGCCTGTAAAGCGGCCTTTGCAGAGGGGGAAGGACAGCAGGAGTTGCTTCCCCCACGGTGCTGCTCCTGATGACTTGAGAGGCCTCCTGGGCACAGAGACCGGACAGGAGGAAGGGAATCAGGTCGGTATTTATGGGAAAGGCCTCCAAAGGTACCCCTGGGGAGCCAGAGGCCACTGCCCAGATGGGCCCCGAGATGGACCCCAGCTCACGAGTCCTTCACACCTTTAGAGCTTTGGTTCATTTGCATATCAGGGTTCATTCTCCAATTAAAGCTTCAGTTAATGATGTAATTTCCCCTCAGCTTGCCCCCCTCTCAGAGGCTTTTGGTTTACACATTTTGTGCCCAGGACGGTCTGGGTGTCCTTGGAGAGCAGCCCGGAGAGGCTTTGTTCTGTGTGCCTGGCACGGAGAGCAGAAATGAACAGGCTGCAGGAAACCTCAGAGTTACACACTGGGCACTGCAGGACCTGAAAAATATCAAAGTCAAAACCTAAGGCATCAATCTCGGCGTCTCCCCATCCTGGATTTGACTGAAAGGGCAGCCTGAAATTATTTTGGGCACCTCGTTTTTGTACAAAAAGGAGACTCCTGCAGGGCAGGGCTTGGTTTGACCGGACCTTTGCATGGAGCAAAAAACACGAGGGTGTCTCCAGACTCCCGGTGGCATTTTCCATGCTGGCTGTTCCTGTGGCTCTTTCAGTTTTCAGCAACTTGTTTTGGGGGGGATTTGGTGCCGTTTCCATGAGGTCCTGTGGGCTGTGGGCTGTGGTGTGAGTAGCTCTAAGCAACGGCGTGGATTCCCAGTGGGATCTCCTTAAGGATTGTCCTGGGCACGTATTTTGGGGCCCATTTCTCCCCCTCAGCACAGGCTGGTCTCCTTGCAGATGTCGTGTCTCTGCGGCTCTGCCCCGTGCCTGCTCTGCGGCTGCTGCCCCTCGGCCAAGAACTCCACCATCTCCCGCCTCCTCTTCACCTTCTTCCTCTTCCTCGGCACCCTTGTGTCCATCGTTATGATAATCCCCGGCGTGGAGAAGGAGTTGCACAAGGTAAAGAACTCCTGGAGGTCGCTGGGAAGAAACGACCCAGCTTGTGGTGGGGACGTGAAGCTCAATCAAAAAAGTGAATTTTTGGGTCACGATGTGCTCCTGTTCCTTTTTTTTCTGAGCATCTCACTGGGAGAAGATGTTTTCAGCCCTGGTTTTCCATGGAGGGGAAAATGCAGTGGGATCGTTCCGTGCAATTTTTAATTTTCCCAGGTGTCTCCCAGGAAAGTTTCCTACATCCCGTTTTTTGGGGTTCAGCTGATGACTTGCGGGTCAGGGAGGTGGGACTTGAGGAGGAGGGAGCAGAGCTCTGCCAGCTGAGCTGGGCTTTAGGGAAAGGCCATTTTCATTCCAGCTTTCCACTGACCGGCTGGGTGGCTTTAGCTGTGTCACCTCGCCACTGTCCCCAGGCGAGTGGCATTGGAGCAGTCGTGGCCTGGCCCATCTTGGCTGGCACCAGGGCTTGTGGTGGGTGTGGAATCACAGAAGGGATTGGGCTGAAAGGAATCTCAAAGCCATGGGCAGGGACACCTCCCACTGTCCCAGGCTGCTCCAAGCCCCATCCAACCTGGCCTTGGACACTTCCAGGGAGCCAGGGGCAACCACAGCTTCTCTGGGGCTCCCCAATCCAGGAGCTGATCTTCAATCCAATAAATTCAATCCAAGACCTTCCCACAACCATCAATCCCCAGCAGGAGGCGCTGAGGTGACGCTCGCTCCCCCATCGCTATTCCAGCTCCCCGGTTTCTGTGAAGGCAGCGGCTCGGTGCTGGGGGTCCAGCCCCACGTGGACTGCAGCAGCTTCCTGGGCCACAAGGCCGTGTACCGCATGGGCTTCGCCATGGCCGCCTTCTTCTGCCTCTTCGCCGTGCTCACGGTGTGCGTGCGCAGCAGCAAGGACCCGCGGGCCGCCCTGCAGAACGGGTGCGTGTGTGTCCCGGTTTGAAAGCAAACCAGTGAGACTCTGAGTCAGAAATACAATTTAATAGGAAAAGAAAATAAAATAAATGCAATAGCACAAAAGANAGGAGACAATGAACATTGCCCCACCTGCTTTAACAGCTTGTGAAGATGGTGATAGAATACATACCTTTGGGCACATCTTACATTGTAACCTAGGACAGTATGGTCCCTGTGCTCCCCAGGGTGGGGACGGGCAGGACCCCCCACCCCTGGCCCCGCTGGGTGCAGACCGTGCCTCTTCTCTCCTCCCACAGCTTCTGGTTCTTCAAGTTCCTGGTGCTGGTGGGGATCACGGTGGGGGCCTTCTACATCCCTGACGGCACCTTCACCTCAGGTGAGGAGCTGCCCGTGCTCTCCTTGGCACCTCTGCACGGGATTAAACCCGGGGCTGTGCCCCCGAGTCTCTCTCGCCCTGTTCTCAGCTGGTTTTTCTCCTCCTCTCAAGTCTGGTTTTACTTCGGCGTGGTCGGCTCCTTCCTCTTCATCCTCATCCAGCTCGTGCTCCTCATCGACTTCGCGCACTCCTGGAGCCAGCGGTGGCTGCACAACGCGGGCGAGGGCAACGCCAGGGGCTGGTACGCAGGTGGGTGTGGCGGCACCGCCCGTGGGTCTGGGGCTCAGCTCATCCCAGGCCCGGGCGAGGCTGAGCTGGCTGGGACCGGGGGCTCTGCTCCAGCCTCTCTGGTGTCCTCCCCCAGCCCTCTGCACCGTCACCTTCATCTTCTACGCCGCCTCCATCGCGGCCGTCGCGCTGCTCTACGTCTACTACACCAAGCCCGAGGGCTGCACGGAGGGCAAGGCCTTCATCAGCATCAACCTCATCCTCTGCCTCATCGTCTCCGTTGTGTCCATCCTGCCCAAGATCCAGGTGAGGCGGCGGGGAGCACCCAGGAGGGGGGGTTGTGGGGGTGCAGGAGCACCCTGAGCACTCAGGAGGCTGGGGCTGTGTCACCCTGGGGTACAGGAGCACCTTGAGCACCCAGGAGGCTGGGGCTGTGTCACCCCAGGGTACAGGAGCACCCAGGAGGCTGGGGCTGTGTCACCCCAGGGTACAGGAGCACCCTCAGCACCCAGAAGGCTGGGGCTGTGTCACCCTGGGGTACAGGAGCACCCTGAGCACCCAGGAGGCCGGGGCTGTGTCACCCTGGGGTACAGGAGCACCCTGAGCACCCAGGAGGCCGGGGCTGTGTCACCCTGGGGTACAGGAGCACCCTGAGCACCCAAGAGGCTGGGGCTGTGTCACCCCGGGGTACAGGAGCACCCTGAGCACCCACTGTTGTGTTTGCAGGAGGCTCAGCCGCACTCGGGGCTGCTGCAGGCGTCCCTCATCACCCTCTACACCATCTACGTCACCTGGTCCGCCCTGGCCAATGTGCCAAGTAAGCCAGACACAGCCTGGGGTTTGGGAGAGGGGAGGACGGGGCAGGAACGCTTACCGGGGTGGGAGTTTGTCCCTCGGTGTTCTGGGGGGCTGACCCCCCGTGTGTCCCCCCAGCCCAGCGCTGTAACCCCACGCTGCTGGTGAGGAACGGCACTGGCTCGGCCACGGCCAGGGAGCCGCTGACCACCTGGTGGGACGCCCCGAGCATCGTGGGGCTGGTGATCTTCATCCTCTGCACCCTCTTCATCAGGTGAGCACTTGGCTCGTGTCCCTGGGGACTGCCCCGTCCCCTGGAGCACAGAGCCGTGGGGAGGGGTTCTCTGGAGGGGAGGTCACACCTTGGTCCAGGGGTTTTGTCACCGAAGGCTCCTTGCCCAGCCATCCCTGTCCCCAGCTGCCCAGTGTGACCACAGTCACCGTTTTTAGGGTTTTCCCACAGCCCCAGCTTGCTCTGCCTATCCTGGGGATGGCCCCAAGGACAAAACCCCTGCCATGGCGTGGCCTTATCAGAGCTGGTCGCTGGATCCCCTCCCTCGACCTGCTGGCAGTGCTTTGCCTGATGCGACCTTCACCTCCTGCACTGTTCTCGTTGCTGCCTCGTGTTCCCCTGGTGCCTGCCAGCAGCCCCAGGGCCTTTCCCAGAGCTGTTTTCCAGCTGAGTGGCCCTCATTCCACGCTGGAGCCTGGGATTGTTCTCCCCAGGGCCAAAACTTTGCCATTCGTTCTCCCTGTTGAGCTTCCTGAGGTTCCAGTCAGGCTCCCAGTGCCTAAAGGGGCTCCAGGAGAGCTGGGGAGGGACTGGGGACAAGGGCGACAGAGATTTTAGGGTTTCCCCACAGTCCTTATGCCCTAAACTGCCCTGACTGTCCCACACCTAAAGGGGCTCCAGGCGAGCTGGGGAGGGACTTGACAAGGGCCACAGTCACAGCTTTTAGGGTTTCCCCACAGCCTGCATCCCCCAAACTGCCCCGGGGACGGCCCCAAGGACAAAACCCCCACCGCGGGGGCAGTGACCAAGGGGTGCTGACCCCCCCCGTCCCTCTGCCCGCAGNCCAAAGGGGTGCTGACCCCCCCCGGCCCTCTGCCCGCAGCCTCCGCTCCTCAGACCACCCGCAGGTGAACAAGCTGATGCTGACGGAGGAGAGCGGGGCCGGGGCCGGGGCCGGGGCTGGGCCGGGCGGGGCGGCCGAGGAGGGCGGGGTGCGCCGCGCCTACGACAACGAGCAGGACGGCGTCTCCTACAACTACACCTTCTTCCACCTCTGCCTCCTCCTCGCCGCGCTCTACATCATGATGACCCTCACCAACTGGTACAGGTGGGCAGAGCTGCCGCGGACACCCAGGGCTGTCCCCTCCTCCTTGGGGTGCTAGTGCTCCTGCGCTGGGCACGGCTGAGGTGTGCGAGGCCGCTGGGTGTGCTCCCTAATCAGTGTTAATTATCTTTGGGGTTGTGCCTGGGCTTGCCAGCGTCCTCTGCTGCGGCCCGGGATCCCTTGGGATGAGGAGGAGCAGGGACCGAGGCCCCGAGGCTGCAGCGGTGGGGTCACAGCCCCTGAGTGGCCGCAGCTGTGGGTGGCACCCATCCCTCCCGAGGCATGGCAGGTGTCACAGTGATGGGGCCACCCTCCTGTTCGCTGTTCCAGGCCGGATGAGAGCTTGCAGGTGCTGAGGAGCCCCTGGACAGCCGTGTGGGTGAAGATCAGCTCCAGCTGGGCCGGGCTCCTGCTCTACCTCTGGACCTTGGTGGCTCCGCTGCTGCTGCCGGACCGGGACTTCAGCTAAGGTGGTCCTGGAAGCGCTGCTGCCATCGTGGCTTTGTCCCTCGAGGCTGGGGACAGCCCCAGCTCTGCCTCAGCCTCGGCTCTGCTGTGCTGGGTTGTGCCTTCCTGCAGCTCTTTTGTTCTAATTTGAAAGGGATGAAGTGCCAAAAAGAGGAAATGAAGGGCTAAGAGAGAGACCTGAGGGTGTTTTCAAAGCTCTCATCATCTCCGTGTTCGTGTAGTGCCTTTGGCAGAGCCTCCAGACCCTCTCCACCCCGCAGACACCACTGCCTTGCCTTGGGAGGGTTTGGTTCTCACCAGCTGTTGGTGCTCTGGGACCGTGGTGCCTTTTGGGGTCTCTGGGCTCTGGACGGGTACCAGGACCCAGAGCCTGGCCGGTGTTGTGTCCCCAAACAGCCCGGAGGAAAATGAATCCCGGGGACTCGGGTCCCGCTGCAGCCCCAGCCTGGACGGTGGCCGCAGCTCCTCGGGGCTGTCCCGGCAGGAGGACAGGTCCCTGTCCTCTCCGGAGCACGGGTCAGCTTTCTCACAGGCTGCGCCGGCCTGGCCCCAGCACTTTGCCTCGTTAATAAAATCTCGTTTGGAATAAACACGGTGGATTTGTCCTTTTGGAGTCTTTCCTGACGTGTGGGTGCCCAGGAGGCAGAGCGAGGCGGGTGTTTAAAACTGACCCGGGGTGGGGGCACAGCTGGCGGCCCGGGGCAGGGGTGGCATCACTTTGGGGCATGGAAACTTGGAGCCCTGGACCCCACTGCCAGCCTGTGGCAGCCCGAGAGCCGTGGAGGTGGTGGTCAGCAAAGGGGGGTGCACGATGTGGGGTGCCCGATGTGGGGTGCACGATGTGGGGTGCAGACCGTGCCCAAGGGCACACGGGGGTGGGGCGAGCCCCGCGGTGGGGCACACCCAGTGCCGGGGGGCACAGAGCAGGGGGTGGCCCCGGCTGGGAGCTCTCCCTGGCAGGAGGTTCCTGCACTGCGGCGGCCGCGGGGCCGGGCGGTGCCCGCTGCCCACCCGTGAGCCCATCCCTGGATTCCCGGCCATGCACCCCACCCCCACCCCCATTCCCATTCCCATTCCCGTTCCGGGCGGCTCCCGCCACGCGATGGCGCTGCGAGCCCGCGGTGCGACACCTGCACCCCGCACCGGCACCGATCCGGCACCCGGTGACCGCCACCCGCACCCAGTGACCCTGACCCTGCACCCAGTGACCCTTATCCCGCACCCGGCACCGATCCTGCACCCATCCTGCACCCAGTGACCCTTATCCCGCACCCGGCACCGATCCTGCACCCATCCTGCAGCCAGTGACCCTCATCCCACATCCAGTGACCCTTATCCTGCACCCAGCACCGATCCTGCACCCATCCTGCACCCACTGACCCTTACCCGCACCTGGCACCCATCCTGCACCCAGTGACCCTTATCCCGCACCCGGCACCGATCCTGCACCCATCCTGCAGCCAGTGACCCTCATCCCACATCCAGTGACCCTTATCCTGCACCCAGCANCCTTACCCGCACCCGGCACCCATCCTGCACCCATCCTGCACCCAGTGACCCTTACCCGCACCCGGCACCCATCCTGCACCCAGTGACCCTTATCCTGCACCCAGCACCCATCCTGCACCCAGTGACCCTTATCCCGCACCAACCCTGCTCCCAGGGACTCCCATCCTGCAAAGAGCAGCCGGCGCTCAGCATCCTGCACCCAGCACTCACCCTGCACCCTGTAACCCTCATCCTGCACCCAGCACCCTGTGCCCTGCACTCATCCTGCACCCCATAACCTTCATCCTACACCCATCCTGCAGCCTACATAATTCACCCAGCACCCTGCAACCCGATAATCCTGCCCCCAGCACTCTGTCACCCTCATCCTGCTCCCTTCATCCTGCACCTTGCACCCTGTACACTCATCTTTAACCCTTCACCCTGCACCCTTCATGCTCAGAAGCAGCGGCATTTCTGGGAGAGCTGGGGGTGCTCAGCTGGAGAGGAGAAGGCTCCAGGGAGAGCTCAGAGCCCCTTGCAGGGCCTAAAGGGGCTGCTCCAGGAGAGCTGCAGAGGGACTGGGGACAAGGGATTCAGGGACAGGACACAGGGAATGGCTTCCCAGTGCCAGAGGGCAGGGCTGGGTGGGATCTTGGGAATTGGGAATTGTTCCCTGGGAGGGTGGGCAGGGGCTGGGATGGAATTCCCAGAGCAGCTGTGGCTGCCCCTGGATCTCTGGCAGTGCCCAAGGCCAGGCTGGACATTGGGGCTGGGAGCAGCCCGGGACAGTGGGAGGTGTCCCTGCCATGGCAGGGGTGGCACTGGATGGGCTTTAAGGTCCCTTCCAACCCAACCCATTCCGTTTCCATGATAATTTGCCGGGTGAATAATTCATCAGCGAACATCTGCCACCTCCAGCTCAGCAGAAAACACAGCCCTGGGCCGGGCCCCCTCCCTGCCTGTCCCTGCCCCGAGTCACAGCTCCAGCCTGGAGAGCGGGATCAGAGCAGGGGCATGCTGGGACCCCCCGCACCACACTCATTATCTCCCCAGGTGGCTTTAATTGCTTTAATTACTCTCCCTGGGGGGCCACCCCAGAGTGATGGATGGGGGGGGGGGATTTAGGGTTGTGTGGAACATTGGGGACCCCAGGTAAAGCCGTGCAGCCGTCACAGAAGGTGACTGGGACCACTCTGTTCCCGAGTTAATCTGGATTTCACCCCAGGGATGGGCACAGGACCCTCCTGGGGTCACCAAGGGCTTGGGACCAAGAGAAGGGAGGATCCCCCCGTGACACCCAGGTCGGGGCAGAGCTCCCACCCTGGCCCACAGCAATCCCCCTGCTTCCAGGGGCTAGCCAGCATCGTTTTATTCCCTTTAATGCACGGCCTCCCTTGGCTTTTATTTTATTCCTGGGATTAACACATCGGGCAGCAGCCGGACTGGCTCCTGCTCAAAAGAGGAGGGGAAGGCGTTTACATAATTCATTGAAATGAGGCACCCGAGGAAACCCGAATTGGACTCGCAGCGTGTTTACAGAGCCACGCAGAGCTCCGCCATCCGCATCTGGAGCCATTAATGCCTCCCAGGCGGAGCGCAGGCCATGGATAATTAATTAAATGTGCAGCAGGGCCCTTGCCCAGCCTCCAAGAGAACGCCCGGGGGGCACAGGGACGCCCAGCGCTGCTCCCCTGGCCTGCGGATTTATTTCTCCCGGGCTTTTCTCCTTCCCAAAATGTTCCTGGGGGCTGGAAGATGCTGGGGAGTGGTGGGGTTGAAGCCAGGGAAGGAATGAGCCGGGCTGGGCTGGAAAATCCCTGCCTGGGGGTGGGGGTTTGGGGGGAAGGAGGAGCCCTGT
>VXAD01005096.1:114663-125930 GCA_013399195.1 Dicrurus megarhynchus | reverse complement strand
CGCAGCGCGGAGCAAAGGGCCCTGCCCCTGTTAACCCCAAACATCCCGGGTTTGTAGGATCAAGCACCAAGCGGGGGGGGTGGGGGTGTCTGTGAGACATCGGGGGTGCCCCGGGGACCCTGCCCCAGGCTCAGCCCCCTCCTGCCCTCGGGAATCTCTCCCTGTGGATCCCACAGGGGCTGGAATCCCATCCCGGGGTGCTCCAGCTGCGGCACCCAAAGGCAGCTCCGGCTCCAAACCCGGCCCTGATCCGGGGGGGAATTTGGGGGGCTCTGAGGAGCCCCCGGCCCTGCACAGACACACCTCAGCCTGCTTAACCCCTTCATTTCCAGCCCCTGCAGCTGGGATTGACTCCTCAGCCTCCCTGCTGCTCTCAGAGTTGCAGCCTCTACCCTCAGCACGGCTTTGAAGAGCAAAGGAGGGATGGGAAGGAAGACAGGGAGAGAAAAAAAAAAAAAAAGGAAAAAAAATTGAAAAACCTCCAGCTTGAACCCTGCTGCTGGAGGAACATCTGTATCTATAAATATCCGTGCTGGAGTGGGAACAGGCTGTGTCTGTATCTGCAGCAGCTCCCGAGGCAGCAGCAGCCCCAGCTCACCCCGCTGCGGCTCCAGCACCGGAACACGCTCCAGGCCCCGCAGCCCGGCAGGAGATTTTGGGGATAAAACCCCCCAAAGTGGTCTCTAATAAAGCAGGGAATGCAGCAGGGCTGTGTTCGTGTCCGCAGCGCGTTCCCAGCGAGGGCGAGCGGCGGCCCCGGGGTCACTGGGGCTCGCTGGGGGCGGCGGGGCCGGCCCTGCTGGGACACCGTGTCCTGCTGCTGTCCCCACCCTGCTGCCACTCCGGCTGTGGCCTTGTCCACCCCTCAGCCTGGATCACGTGTGCTCTGGGAAACCCATATCCCAATCCCACATCCCAATCCCACATCCCAATCCCGTATCCCAGTCCCACATCCCAGTCCCATATCCCAGTTGGAGTCAGTGGGGACGTGCAGGGCACCCCAGAGCCCCTCAGCACACAGGGTCCCCCTGCACTGCTCAGTCCCCCCTGAGTGAATCCCATCCTTATCCCTCCTTGGGCCATAAATCCTCAAGAATTCCCTCATCTGGCTCAAGGAAGGGGGGCCTGGAGCCCCCGAGCTCCGAAGATCCCTGAGGGCTGAGCGAGGAGCGCGGACCTTTCCCTGACAGACCTCGGGCTCTTCCCCCCCGATTTCCCCCATTTTTTCTGGCCTCTCTCCTCCCAAATTTCCTCCCCGTGCTCCCAGCCGGGGCCTGCGGGGTGGTTTTATTCCCGCTGTCCGGATCCTGCAGCGCACTCCTGGGACACACCACTGTCCCAGCTCCGCAAGGACCCAGCTCATCCCGGATCCTGGAGATTCCCGTGCCAGGAGCATCCTCCCTCCCGGCACGTAGGGCCCGGGCAGATGGGAGACCCTTGGGACCGGCTCCAAAGGCGGCGGTGAGCGAAGCACGGGCGGCCCTCACGTCCCGCTCCCGCTCCGCGGGGTCCCCTCCGGAGCACCGCGCCAGAGCTGCCTTGTTTTTCCCTTTTCCCCCCCTTTTTTTTTCTTCCTCCCGTCTCCCTGTAACAACCAGGACTCTTCACGAGCCGCCTCCCTCCCCCTCTTTCCCTGCCTGACTCATTCCCGCTGACTTCCAGCCGGGATGTGCCGGTCCCCACGTCCCGCGGGAGGGGTAGGGGACAGAGAAGGACTGAACGCGGCCCAGGGAACATTTCCTTCCCTTTTGTGCTAATTCCAGCAGGGAATTCCAGTGCCGGACACAAACAGCTCCTCTCCGGGCGTTCAGAGGCAGAATTCCCCCATCCCGCGGCGGTGGGGCTTTCACGGATCTTCATGGATGGACACGGGATGACCTTTTCCAGGCTAAGTGATTCCGTGGTGGACGCAGTGAGGACAGGCTGGTCAGGGGCTGCTCCAGCTCCACCCTGTGCTTCCCTGTTGGTGTCTGCGGAGGGGACAGGGACAGGGTGGGGTCACCCCGGTCCCGCTGTCCCCGCTGGGCTGGGCTGGGAGAGGGTTTGGTCGCTGCAGGGATGGAGGCGGCTCCGTGAGCCCTGGGGATTGTCCCCGAAACGCAGCCACCTGTGCCAGCCGTGCCCCACCCCTCTCAGGGACCTGCAAAACTCCTGAGGTGAAAGCTCCTGGGCGCGGCCACTCCTGTCGCTGTCCCCAGAGCCCTCTGGGGGCTGTTGCACCCCAGAAAAACAGTGGGGGACAAAAGCCACCAGCCCCTTCCATCCACACCCCCTTGAGGCACAGATCCTGTCACTGACCCCTCTTCAGGCGTCACAGCCCAACCCCAGCCCTAATCCCAGCACCCCCCCAGCCCCGTTAAGGGCACTCTGCACCCCACTAAAGGGGGTTCAAGAGCCGGGAGAAGTGGCCAGTGTCACAGAGGGAGCCAGCCCGGTGACAAACTGGTATTTGTGGCACCCAAAGCCACGCTGGACACCCCTCGCTGTGGTGTGGCTCACCCTGGAGGGGTGGGAATGCGCCGAACCCTTCACTGAACGTTTGGGGTCGTTGCTGTGCAGGGCTTCAGTCCCACCCCGGCCTCTGAATCAGAGAAAAATAGAATGAAAAAAATCATAGAATCACTCCCAGAGTCACAGAATCAGAGTCACAGAGTGGTTGGGGTTGGAGGGACCTTAAATCCCATCCCATTCCACCCCTGCCATGGGCAGGGACACCTCCCACTGTCCCAGGCTGCTCCCAGCCCCAATGTCCAGCCTGGCCTTGGGCACTGCCAGGGATCCAGGGGCAGCCACAGCTGCTCTGGGCACCCTGTGCCAGGAAGATTTTTCTCCCTATTACCCAATCTAAATCTCTCCTCTTTTAGTTTGAAACTGTTCCTCCTTTTCCTATCACGATCTGCCCATGAAAAAGTTCCTCTGCAGCTCTCCTGGAGCCCCTTCAGGCCCTGCAAGGGGCTCTGAGCTCTCCCTGGAGCCTTCTCCTCTCCAGCTGAGTACCCCCAGCTCTCCCAGCCCGGCTCCAGAGGGGCTCCAGCCCTGGAGCAGCTCCGTGGCAGGGACATTTCCCAGCCCAAAGCAATGACTCTGAACCAGAGAATCATGGAGTCACAAACTGGTTCGGGTTCGAAGGGACTTTAAAGCTCATCTCCTTCCACCCCTGCAGAAGGATTTGGAGACCACCGCAGCGGGGTGGGGCAGGAATGCGGATTGATCCCTGCGCATTTCTGTCAGTAAATGCTCCTTTGTGCCCTGACATCCTCACCGGGGCTCTGCAGAGGGAAATCTCCGGGCTGTGCCCTCCTGGGCGCGGGGGGACAGACCTTGGTGCCGCTGCTCCTGCGAGGCTGCAGCCTGGATTTGCGGGATTTAAGGGCTGGAGGATTTACAAGCTTCATTTTTTTGCTTCTGGTGGAAACAGCTGCGAATTGAGGAGAGCCGAGCGTTGGTTCTCCCCTGGCAGGGACGCCCCGAGCTCCTGCCCCCTGACCCCACTACAGAGGTGCCCAGGGTCCCTCCTGGGGTGACCTGGCAGCTGCTGGTGCCAGCTTTGCCCCTCTCCCTCGGTGCCACACCACTTTTCCTCCCGGATTTCGGGGGAGGAGAACTCTTTGCCAAATTGCTGGAAGCTCTGCAAACGCGGATTTGTGTGTGAGACACCGCCAGAGCCGCGAACCTCCGCGGCAGGGCCCAGCCCGAGTGGTGCCCGGGGACACCGGGGGCTGAGTGACAGCAGCGGGGTGACACTCTCGGTGTCCCAGCCTGCTGCTGTCCCCTGCTGCAGCCCCGGGCAGGGTGCTGGGGGTGCTGGGGGTGCCTCCCCACCCACGCCCAACCATCAGGGGCTGCATGAGCGAGGCTCAGCTGACGGCGAGCAGCGGCTGGGCTGCGCCTCCCCCGCTGCCAGCGCGGCTGCCGGGGCTGGGAAAGGAGCAGAAATTCCTTTTTCCAGGCGATAAAGGCTGAGGAGGTGTTGGGGAAGGTGCTTTATTGAGCTGGATGTTTCCGAGAAGGACCCGAGCACGGAAAGGAATCTGCTGGAAGAGGCTTCTCCCTGCGCAGGGTGCCCGGGTCCCGTCCCCGAGGCTCCCCGGGGACAGCAGCTGCTCAGGAGCCTCCCCCGTTCTCACAGCCCCGCGCTGGGGATGTCACGGGGATATCAGAAATAAACGAGCAGCTCCGGCTCTCGCCGGGGGAGCTGCAGCCTGGATGTCACATTCCGTCCCTCCGGCCCCCGGTGCGGCTTCTCCGGCCCAGCCAGCGGGAGCATCCCTGCGTGGGAAGGAGCGCCCTGAGCGCACCCACGGCCCTGGGGCAGAGGTTCCGCGGCTGGAGCTGCTTCTGGAGCGTGTCCGGGTCGCACCAGCGCTGCAGCAGGCGCAGGACGGGCGGGTCCCCTCCTGTTTGTGCTGTCCTGGATTTTCCTGGTGCTTCCCGCAGGATCCGTAACCCACCGAGCCCAGGATGGCCCCACATAAATCACTCATGACCGACCTTTCCCTCTCTGGGCATTAAATCCCCCCGAGAAGAGTTAAATCCCTGCAGCCCCGGGGATGCTGCATTCCCTCGGGCAAATCCTCTGCTGCTGGAGCTGTGTCCCGCCTGTCCCTCCCTGCAGGGACCATTCCCAGCTCCGTGGGCGCCTCTGCCGCGTCCCCAGCTCCCAGCGTGGAGCAGCCCGGCGCCTTCCTGTGTCTCCCAGGGATTTCGCTGTTTCCAGGTCCCCAGGCCCCGTTTCTCTCCTGCGACAGCTGATCGGATCTGACTCCCGCTCGGCGTGTGATCGATCGCCTCTAACCCCCGGCGCTGCTGCTCCTGAGCTCCACCGGCTCCTTGTGCTCTGGCACAAGGAGGACTCGATGGGATTTTGGGAAGGAATTGTTCCCTGGGAGGGTGGGGAGGGGCTGGGATGGAATTCCCGGAGCAGCTGTGGCTGCCCCTGGATCCCTGGCAGTGCCCAAGGCCAGGTTGGACATTGGGGCTGGGAGCAGCCTGGGACAGTGGGAGGTGTCCCTGGGGGTGGCACTGAGTGATCTTTAGGGTCCCTTCCAACCCAAACCATTCCATGATTCCATAAAAATCCCCAGCAATGTTCTCCAAGTGACTCTTCCCAGCTGTGCTCTCCCAGTCCTCGCTGCCTCCAGGTTTTGCTGCTTTTCCCTGTGGTTGGTGGCAGTTAATGGAGTTCTTTCACACCTTCAACATCCCTGGAGGTGTCCTAGGCCAGGCTGGACGGGGCTTGGAGCAGCCTGGGATGATGGGAATTGTCCCTGCTCATGGGATGGGATTTAAGGTCCCTCCAACCCCAAACTGTTCTGGGATTCCATGATTTTTTCCCTTTTCCAAAGGCACAGTCTCAGTGAAGCAAATCACAGCATCCAGCCCCAGAAGGAACCTCCTGGAGCTCTGAGCATCAGCCACAGCCCGGCCGTACCCAGATCCAACACTCCTGACCGGCATTACTTCTGAGAGAGGGGGAGAGGGATTGCAACATGATTTTGAAAGACGCTGCAAGCGGGCAGGAAGGATTGCTGGAGCTCATTTCCAGCTGTGGACACCGGGAAAGGAGCGTGGATGTGGCCACAGCTGAGCTGTTCCTGTTCCCAGGCACACCCGAAATCCCTGAGCTGTTCCCACAGACACCCTGAATCCCTGAAATATTCCCATTCCCAGGAACACCCCAAATCCCTCAGGAGCTCTTCCCATTCCCAGGAACACCCCGAATCCCTGAAATATTCCCATTCCCATTCCCAGGAACACCCTAAATCCCTGAGCTGTCCCCATTCCCAGGAACACCCCGAATCCCTGAGCTGTCCCCATTCCCAGGAACACCCCGAATCCCTGAAATATTCCCATTCCCAGGAACACCCCGAATCCCTCAGGACAAGTCCCGTGGCTGCACTGTCCATCCTGAGGGCACAAGGACAACCTGCCGGGCTTTCCTATGGTCCATCTCAAGCTGAAATCAAAACAATTTCAGTATTTTGCCCTTTTCTCTTTTGCTTCCGAGGAAATCTGGCTGCAGGATCGTCGCTCCCCACGTATTTCCATGTTCCGAAGCACTCGGAATATAAAAATGGAGGGTGAATCATATCCTTGCTTTAAATAAAGCTCCTTCCACCCCTGAGGACGTGTTTGTCACCGGCTGTGTGACTCCTGTGATTGAGCAGTGCTCAGAAGGAATAAAGCAGCCAATAATTAGCCTGAAATTCCCAAGGAGCGCTTTATCGAGGGAGAGGTCGTGAAAGAGGCAGCGTTTGAAGGGAAGAAATGAAGTTTTTTATGCAATCGAATTATAGAGCTGAGCTGGAAAATAACAACTGGCTTTTAACCACAGCTCGGAGTTCAGCCATGGACAGTGGAAAACGTGGAAAAACCAATTTTTTTCTCTCTGTCCTGTTTAATCTAAAGATCTAAAGAGCCAGCCCTGCCTCCCTTCCATCCTCTCCCGGCGGGACAGTAAAAGTCACCTCCTCATCTGCCAGGGGGATGATTTGTGGAAAAAGAGGGAATGTTACCTTTCCCTGCCGCAGATCCCACCCTCACCTCGTTGTTTTCCTGCTTTTCCCTCGGGATGCTGTGCTGGGAGTGCCGGGATGGGTTGGGTGATCCCTCACCCTGGGGGCTTTGGTGGCCTTTCCTCCACTCCAGAATGTCCCAACGCTTTCCAGGCCATAAAAAACAAAAGTTTGGAGAGCCGGCCTTGGAGTCAGGGAAGTTTCTCCTGTGGATTCTTGGAGGAGGGGAGAGGCTCACGAGTGGAGGGCTCAGGGATGGGGACAGTCCTGCTCCTGCAGGAGGAGGCACTGGAGCACCTCCGCAAATCCTTCGTGCCCCAAACCAGGGCAAATCTTCCTAAAAATCCTCGTTCTCCACAGGTCGGTGGGAAGGAGTGGTGGGGTGGGAAAGGCTCCTCAGAGCTCTGCAGCAGATGCTGCTCCTGCGCAGAAAATGGGGAGAAAACGTGGATTTGAGTAACTTTTTTCACCTTCCCCTCCCCTGTCAGCAGCCCTGGAATAGCAGGTGTGGCACAGAACAGCCGTGGCTCCGCACGGGGTCCCTGTAAAGGGGATTTTGCTGTGCCACGTGCCATGGTCACCCTCATTCCGGTCACCCTGGGCCCAATTCCCACCATGGAAAGGCCGGGGAAGGAAGCACGGAGCTGTTTTGCCAGAAGATGAACCAGCAGCTCGCTGTGTCTCTCCCCAGTCCATCTCCACATTTATCTCCCTCTCCCCATCCTGCTCTTCCCACGTGCAATCTGCTGCTCCGGAGCGAGTCGGGATTCTTTCCGTGGAGCCCCTGGGGCGGTGGGGAGGGAGCTGCTCCACTTCGGGAGCCTCTTTTAGAGCTGGGTTCAAATCTCTGCTGCTCCTTTTCCCTTCCCAACTCGCCCCGGTCTCCAGGGAGATCGGGGGAACCTTTCCAAGCGGGGAGGAATTTTCCACCTAAACACTTTCCTGACCTGAAATCACTTCTTATCTTCCCAGCAGAAAGTGTTATTTCCACAGAAGGTGCCTTTTCCCTCGGCAAATAAAAACCTGGAGCTCTCAGCTCTCGGAAAAGAGAGGTTTTATCCTGAACACTAAGGACCGAGGTTTTTTGCAAATAAAATTCCCCAGGATCCATCCTGAGGGGCCCATCCTGGGATTTTCCAACACCCCAGCGAAGGCTGGGAGCCAGCAGCACATCAGCTCCCTGCAGAGCTGCTCAGCTCCTTCAAACCTCCAGCACCGAGCTGGAAAGCCAAGGAACCCTCCAGAGCCAGCAGGACTTGGCTGCCAGAGGGGGCTGAACTCATTCCTGGTGATGCTGTTGGCAGCTCTGCTTCCCTGGGATCTGTGGATCCAGCCCTGGAAAGGCTGGGGCTGCCTAATGGCAAACACGTGGGCATTCCCTTCCCTTCCCTTCCCTTCCCTTCCCTTACCTCTGGGATGGAGGCTTGGGACAGGGATGGAGGCTCGGGACAGGGATGACAGGGATGGAGGCTCAGGACACGGATGCTCCGTCCTCTCCTCTGCTCCAGCAGCTCAGCCCAGCAGGACCAGCTGGCCCCGCACGGGGCTTGGCAGCAAATCCCGGGATTCTGTGCTCAAAGGAGCCTTTTCCAGGTCAGATGGAGGCAGGGACGGTGGCTTGGGGTGCTGCCAGCAAGGTCAGGATAAAGCTGGAGAGGGAAAACTTGAAGGTTTCCCTTTGGGTTGTGTGCCCTGCTATCCCCACCTTCGGCAGCCCGGGCCTCGGAGCCGGTGTGTCCTGAGAGCAGCTGGGAGGGTTTTCCTTGCACATGGACATCTGCAGGGCCTCGTTTGTGCCCACAGCCACAGGGACTGGAAGATTTCCAGGAAATCTGTTCCTACCCCAAGGAGCGCCTTGAACAAACCCCCTGAGGAGCTGTGGGGGGGCTGGTGGAGCAACTGGGGCCATCCGAGCGGGAAAACCGAGGTGTGAAGCCAGGCCATGGCTTCCAGACAAGCCCTGGCAGCATCCATGGGTTGGTTTTTTTTTTATGGATACACCAGGGAGGCTGATATTGTTAAACCTTCCCAGTGCGGAGCGATGGCGAGGACGATTTCTGGAATCAAAAAGTGGATTTTGCCCAATCCTCTGTCCCCTGGTACCTCCCAGCATGGGCTGCTGGGTTTCAGATGCCTCGTCCTGCAGAGCCAAATCCTCCTGGCAGAAGGTCTGGGACCCCAGGGACAACATTCCCTGAGGAGCCGCTCAAAGCCCTGAACCCCAAATCCATCTGCACCACAAATCCATCTGCACAACCCCTTTGTGTCCATGGCTGGAATTATAAAATCATTAAGGTCGGAAAATCCCTCTGAGATCATCGAGTCCAACTGTTAACCCAGCAGTGCCAAGGCCAGAATCTCCAATCCTGGGCTCAGTTCTGAGTCCCTCAGTTCAGGAAGGACACGGAGGGGCTGGAGCGTGTCCAGGGAAGGGAATGAAGCCCCAGGAGCGGCTGAGGGAGCTGGGAAAGGGGCTCAGCCTGGCAAAAGGAGGCTCAGGGGGGACCTTGTGGCTCTGCACAACTCCCTGACAGGAGGGGGCAGCCGGGGGGGGTCAGGTTCTGTGCCTCAATTATTATTCCCCTGATGAAGGAATTTTAATACCTTTTGCCAGGCGCCGTAAGGAATAGGACCTTCCATCTTTTGAGCTTGCAGAGAGTTGTTTTTTAAGTCTTATCAGAGAAATGTGCCCACAGCCGGGCGTTAGACACAGCACAGAGCAGGGAATACCAAGAGTGGCCGCTTTATTTTGATTCCAGCCTCTTTTAAGGGTAAATTATCCAATTAAAACTTAAAACGAAAGAAATTTTCTTTTTTCTACCAATGCTCCATAATTCACCCTGTCACATCGACTGGAATTGCGGATTTTTGCATCCAATCACTCCAAACTACCTCCACCGCAGAACGTGGGGTATTAGAAGAGGAAGAAGAAGGTCTAAAAGACAACTATTATCCTCCATTTTGAAGTTCTTTGCTTTTATCTATTTACCATATTAACAACCCTGAAAAGCCTAGATTTTCACCCTGTGACAACCTCACATAAAATCCCATCACCCAGTTCACACCAGTGTAAATTTTAATTCTTCCCTGAGAGGATATAGATTTCTCCACGGACAAAGGTCAGAAATGCTGATGTACAGGGGGGGTTTTATACTTAAAAACAGGCAGAGAAATATTCTCTGCATTCTGGACTCCAGCAGGGGGGGATTTGGGATCTGCTCCCAGGGAACAGGGACAGGAGGAGAGGGAACGGCCTTGAGTCGCATCAGTGGAGATTCAGGTTGGATCTCAGGGAAAAATTCTTCCTGGGAAGGGTTGTCCAGGCCTGGCACAGCTGCCCAGGGCAGGGGTGGAGTCCCCATCCCTGGAGGGGTTTAAAAGCCCTGTGGATGTGGCACTTGGGGACACGGGTCAGTGGTGGCCTTGGCAGCGCTGGGTTAAAGGTTGGACTTGGTGGTCTCAGAGGGTTTTTCCAACCTTGATGATTTTATAATTCTACAAAGTCACCAGAGCCTGGCCCTTCTGACCCGTGTCCGGTGTCCAGCAGGGCTCTGGGACCCCCCCAAAGCCACCTCGGGTGCCTGAGGGCTCCAGGGCATTTCACCCTTGGAAACATCCCCAGCTCCCTCAGGTGAGAGGAGCCGTTTCTTGCCTCTAAACACCCTGCTGGGTCCATCTCTGCTGCCATCCTGCCTCCCAAAATTGGAATCCCTGCCCTGGACGTGGGATTGTATTAATGATAAAGTCACAGCTGTCCATCCATCAGCAGAGAAAACAGCTGGATTCACACTCAGGAACATCTGCTGACCGTGCCTTATAGGAATATCATCCAGGAGCGATGATTTGACTGGAATCAGAGATAATGTGTTTAAAGGCTCGTAAAATCCGACCTGAATGGCTTTTGGATTATTATTATTGCCAGTGGATTGAAGCTGGGAGCTGCTGACACCAAAACACAAGTCCCATAATTAGTAACAAACAGCAGCGTGGTGGGGTTTTGTTTTATTACCTCATAATTTGAACCAGAAACTGCTGGTGGTGTCTTCTGGGATTAAAAAAAAAAACCCCAACAATGCTCTGCCCCAGGCAGCTTGAGAGGAATTTGCTGGATTTGATGGAAATGAAGGAACAGGCTCCAAGGCCTGGAGTTTGTTGATTTCTCTGCTGCTGTTATTTCCAGTTAAAGTGTCATCTCACTTGGATCTTCCATCCAAACTTCTTTGGGAATGTGTGAACCTCAGCCCCACCAGGATCTGTCTCGCACAGCATGTTCCATGTCGGGAAGCAAAGCCCAGGCTGTCTCTCAGCTTTGCCTCAGGCAGCTGCTGCCAGCAGGGACCTCACAGAATCACAGAATCCCTGAATCAGCTGGGCTGGAAGAGACCTTTGGGATCGTCAAATCCAAGCTGTGCCTGATCCCCACCTTGTCCCCAGCCCACAGCCCTGAGTGCCACATCCAGTGGTTCCTTGGGCACCTCCAGGGCTGGAGACTCCAAACCAATCCCTGACCACCCTTTCCATGGGGAAATTCCTGCTGGTGTCCACCCTGCCCCTCCCCTGGCCCAGCCTGAGGCCGTTCCCTCTCCTCCTGTCCCTGTTCCCTGCGAGCAGAGCCCGACCCCCCCGGCTGCCCCCTCCTGTCAGGGAGTTGTGCAGAGCCACAAGGTCCCCCCTGAGCCTCCTTTGCTCCAGGCTGAGCCCCTTTCCCAGCTCCCTCAGCCGCTCCTGGGGCTCCAGCCCCTTCCCAGCTCC
>VXAD01005096.1:84648-111512 GCA_013399195.1 Dicrurus megarhynchus | reverse complement strand
TGCTTCCCCCCCCCCCCCCCCCCCCAGTTATTTTTATGACTTTGAAGAGTTTTGCCTCACAAGCCTCAACTGTGAACAAAGGGGATTTATTGACTGATAACGAAATAAAATGCAGATGAGCAGCACAGAATCTCGGAAGTGGCATCCAGCCTATCTCCAGCTGTCCCAAAACCAGAGGAAATGGTCCTAAAATGAGGTCAAATGGTCCTAAAAAGAGGGGAAATGGTCCCAAAAAGAGGGAAAATGGTCCTAAAAAGAGGGGAAATGGTCCTTATAATGAGGGGAAATGATCTTAAAATGAGTGGAAGTGGTCCTAAAAAGGGGGGAAAGGGTCCTAAAATGAGGGGAAATGGTCCTAAAAAGAGGGGAAATGGTCCTAAAATGTGGGGAAATGGTCCTAAAACGAGGTCAAATGGTCCTAAAAAGAGGGGAAATGGTCTTAAAAAGAGGGAAAATGGTCCTAAAAAGAGGAAAAATGGTCCTAAAAAGAGGGAAAGGAGCAGGGGTTGGATCTCTGCTGGCTTTGTTCCTGTCAGGAATCTCCCCCAGTTTCCCCCTCGATGATCCCATGAGGCTGCAGCCTCTTCCCTGCCCTCTCCCTTCCATGCTGGAGCATCCCAAAATCCCTGCCACTGCTGACACCCTTCTCTCTCCCTGGCTGCTCCCTCCCCGTGCCCTGGCTCCCATTCCAGGAGTTTTCCCCTTCCCACCCCTTTGTGCAGCTGATCCAGGGCTGGAATCACATCTTCCACCCCGCCAGCTCCGTGTCCATCCCCTGCCCCTTCCCCAATCCCGAATCCCCGTGGATATTCCTATAACTCTGTTCCCACTTCCCATGCTCCACCCTGCCCCTCATTCCCAGTGGATTTCACTCCAAAATTTTCACTTCCGAGACCCCAAACTGACAAATCCTCGAGGGCAGGAGGAAGCCGCGGCTCTGCTGTTGGAGCTGTGGGATCTGGAGCCCTCTAATGGGAATAAAATCCCCCCATATTTATGTGGGAATAAATTCCCCCCCACGGGAAGCACGGGGAGGTCACAAATTTTGGACAAAAGTTGGCTGGAATTACCAGACTGGGGAAAAAAGGGAATTTTTTTCCTTCTAACTTTGTTCTCCAGAACTGCCGAATTGTTTTGGCTGAATTTCCTGTCTCCCTCGTCCCTTAAAAAATAAAACCAGCCCGAGGTGGAGGCTCCATTAGAGAAAATCTCAGCATAAATGATGGAAATTAAAATTATAACTCCGAGCAGAGCTTTCCAAGGGGAGTTTCAGGGCTCCTTAATAGGCCAGGGCTCTCCAGCTGCTCCAGTGAATCCCTGATTTGCTGGGAATATTAATGGGCCTCTCTGCACAATTATAGCGAGAAACAGCAATTAAAGAAAAAAATGGGAGAGGGGAGAAGCTCAGGGAAGGATCCTCAGCCAGCACTAATTGGAGCAGCACAGAAACCAGCGGAGCTGAGCAGAATTCCACCCGTTCAGGGCAGCTCCGAGGGATTCCTGATTTCCAGCCACCTTCCTCTGGCATTTATCTCTTTTTTCCTTTTTAGCCTTGGGAAGAGCTAAAGCACCATTGGTGTAACCCCAAAGAGGAAAGAAAAAAATGAAAAATCTGGGATAATTGCAGATTTCTTCCGGTTTGGGAAAGTTGTTTTTAAATTTTTTTTTAATGGTATATTTTATATTTTTTCAAAGGATTTTAAGAGTTCCAATTCTGAGCATCCTCCAGGACCTTTTCTTTCACTTGCATCCTTTGAGGAAGCAAAAGAAATTGTTATTAGGCAGATAAAATGTTATTTTTGTGAGGAAAAGGTCCTGACTGGAATTCTTTTAGCTCTGGGAAGCAAAAGGACTTCGCTGTCCTCCCGTGCAGAAAGGTGGGAATAAAACAGAGGAGAAGTGTCCCATCAAAAAGTGATTTTTTCAGTGTCTCTAAACCCTTCCCTGAGCACAGAGGAGCAGAAAAAAAGACCAAAAAAAAAGCAGGAATGGCTGATTTTCCTCTCAGGTCCCATCTGTGTTTAATCCATGACCTGCAGACGAACAATTTGGGGATTTCTTCTGAAGGTGTTTCTCTCCTTTGGTGCCACTTTCTCAGCAGGGGTTGGGCGGCAGCCTCAGGTTTGTGGGGCAGCTCCAGAGCCCCCAAAGCGCCTGAGGAAATTCCCTTTTTTCCATCAAAATTGGGTTACATTAAAAAAAAAAAAAAAAAATCAGCCTTTTAATTTCATTCTCTGAAGAAGGTGATGAACGAGCCCTGGGGAAATGAGGGGGAGGAGGGTTTGAAAGGCAGATCTTGGAGTCAGCATCTGGATTTGGAGGCTCCTGCATCTATTTAGCTGCAGATATCCAGGGAAAGGCACAGCTGGACCAACGTGGGCTGGGAATTGCTGTTGCTTCCTGGAATTCCAGAGTGATTCGTGTTGGAAGGGACCTTAAAGTTCATCCCATCCCACCCCTGCCATGGCAGGGACACCTCCCCCTGTCCCAGGCTGCTCCAAGCTCCATCCAACCTGGCCTTGGACACTTCCAGGGATCATCTCAGAGCCCAGGGGTTGGGCAGAGGGGATGGAAGTGATGCTGAAGGCCCTGGAGGGGTTTGCACAGAGCTGGAACTGCTTTCTGCCCTCCCCTCTGCAGCCTGCAGCACCAGGGAGGCCGAGGGGTTTGAGTTCCTGGAAACATCCCAAGAAATCAACCGGGGAGGAAAGAAATCCTTGAGAACATCCTCGAGAACCCGGTGTTGGTATCCCTGACTCCTGCAGGGCCGGTGCCACTGTCACCCCCAGAGCCACTCAGAGTCAGAGAATGTCCTGAGCTGGAAGGGACCCACAGGGATCGTGGATTCCAGCCCCAGGCCCTGCCCAGACACCCCAAACCCCACCCTGGGCATCCCTGGCAGCGCTGTCCAAACGCTCCTGGAGCTCTGGCAGCCTCGGGGCCGTGCCCATTCCCTGGGGAGCCTGGGCAGTGCCCAGCACCCTCTGGGGGAAGAACCTTTCCCTGAGCTCCAGCCTGAGCCTGCCCTGGCCCAGCTTCGGCCGTTCCCTGGCTCCTGTCCCTGTCCCAGGGAGCAGAGATCGGAGGAGCCGCAGATCCCGGAGTTCTCTGCTCCAGCTGAACATTCCGAGTGCCCTCAGCTGCTCCTCCGGACCCTTCCCCATCCTCTGGACACTCTCTACCAGCTCAGTTTTATCCTGAGGCACCCAAAGTACCCCCAGCACTCGAGGTGAGGCCACCCCAGCCCAGAGCAGAGCGGGACAATCCCTGCCTGGCCTGGCTGCTCCTGGTGTCCCCCGGGACAGGGATGTCCCTCCTGCCTCCAGGACAGCTCAGATCACCAAGGCCACATCCCGTGGCTGTGCAGGGCTCCTGCACGTGTTAAACACGGCCAGTGCCAGGCTGGGCTGGTGTCCCTGGCACGGTGACGACCCCAAACCAGGGCTCACCCCCTCCTTCCCACCCCAGCACAGAACACTCCCCCAAAATGCAGCCCTCGGCTCTCTCGCTGACTTTCTAAAGCCCTCTGCGAAGCACTGAACCCTGCAGTAAATTCACACCGGGAGGGCAGGTAGGAAAATTATCCTCCCCTTGCCTTTGTGAGGGGAGAAAGAAGCAAAAAACCCGATTTTTAAAGCAAAAAATTCAGAAGTAATGAGTGACACCCCCCCCGAAATATCACCTCCTCCTGAAATATCGCAAAGCCAACTCAAAAGCCAAGATCTCGGCTGCTGTTAAAAATAGCTGATGAAGTGACAGGAATTGCTCCGGGGCTGAGCCCCAGCCAAGTCCCAGCTCATCGGGAAGTTTGGAAGCGTCCAACGGCAGCACCCGAGTCCTGCAAGCCCAATCTGGGAGAAAACAGCGATTGTGCAAGGAAATCTGGCAAAAACAACCCCCCAAACCCAGCCTGTGTTTGCTGCTCTCCCAGCGTTTGCCCGCTGGGCTTTGAGGCTGCCACAGCTCAAGTTTTCCGTGTTTGCTCCAAAACAAATAATTGCCTTTTCCACTGGCGCTGGGGATCGGCGCATCATCGTCACCCGCTTCCCCGGGACGAGGCGAGGAGGCGGCGGCCCAAGGCCCGGCGTGGCCAGAAAACCCCGCGGTGCTCAGAAATGAGGTGTCTGCGGACACGCAGCGGAGGAAAACTCCGGCCTCCCCCTTTCCAGACGTGTGTGAGACGCTTTCCCCGCTCTGCTGAGACTTGCAGCGGCCACAGAGCCTCGTAATTAACGTAGTGGATCCAGAGAAGTGGGAAAAAAGAAAACAAACCCTGGAAAAATAAAATTGTTTCCCTTTTCCCTGCCAAAACCTGTGCCTGGTGATCCACCTCTGGCCTGTGCATCTCCCGTGTGTGCTGCGGGAGGGGGAGAAACCTCCAGGGATTTCACTGCTGTGCCTTGCTCCTGGTGCTATTTGAGGAGCAAAAGGGGTTTGGGAGCATCGTGTGTGCCCGGAACCACACGGAGAGGGGAAAAACCCAGTGGTAAATTCTCCTCCCAGGATTTTGGGTGCCATTTATAAATTCTCCTCCCAGGATTCTGGGTGCTGTTTATAAATTCTCCTCCCAGGATTTTGGGTGCCATTTGTAAATTCTCCCAGGATTTTGGGTGCTGTTTGTCCCCAAGGCTGGCGTTTTTTGCTTTCATCTCCAGGGCGCTGGGAGCAGAGGGGCTGCTGTGAAATCAGGCACAGCTGGGGGAGCTTCCTCTGCTTGGTTTGCCCAGAAATCGTTAAAAAACCCTCATCCTGCACGCCCAGGCACACACGTGTGGCAAGAAGAGAGTGGGAAACGGGGGTTGCACTCGGAAAAATGTGCAGTTTTTTGGGGTTTCCCCTTCGAACTGAGCTTTGGGGGGTGCACGAACAGGGAGGGTTGGGCAGGCTGGGCAGAGGGAGCGTTTTTGACACGGGGAGCAGAGTTTGGCACTGAGCAAGTCCCAGTGAGTCCCAGTCAGAGCGCTGGGATTCGCTCCAGCCTGAGCTCCTCGAGCCATCCCCAGCTCCCCATGAGGGAGGAGAGGGCAGGGATGGGGCTCGGAGCATGTTCAGCCTCAGGGGTGATGAGGAGCTGGAGGCTGAGCTGGTGTCCAGGCGGTTTTCCTGGGTTTATCCAGGATTTGGGAGCCACTGGTGCCGGGATCAGTGCTGGCCTGTGCTCCCTGGCTCAAAAAACGGGAAAAACACCAAGGGACAACAACTCTGACAGCAGCTTGCCACCAGCAAGGCATGCAAACGAGCTGGAAAGGCCACTCTCGTTATTCCGCCTGTAATTAAAGCAGAATTTATTCCTGGTTCCAGGCAGCCTCCTGCAGAGAATTAACCACGAGATTAACGAGGTGCCTGATGGTTGGTGCAGCCCTGCTCAGAACCGGAGCCACCGTTGGCTCCTCGTGTGCCCGGGGCTCTGAGGGCAGCCAGCTCCCTCCTGGCCACCTCCTGGGCTACCAGGGGCAGCTGCAGACGGATTTTGGCATTCCCGGCCGGGATTTGGGAGCGGCAGAGATGAGGGAACCCGCTCCGAATCCCTGCCCTGGGCCACGGGGAGGGGGACAGCAGCTGGGGGAAGGAGCAGTGCCCAGTTTGCTGTGCCAGGAAGGGGAGATCCAGCTGGGATCAGGGCTCTGAAATGGAGCTGCTGGTGGCACTTTGTCACCAGTGGCTGTGACATGGCTTGGCCCATGAGCGGGTGTCACCCTGCGGCGTGACCCCTGGATGTGTTTCCTCGTGCTCTTCCTCCTTTTTCCCACATTTTAAGGACCTTTCCCTCCCAAAGCACTTCCACATCAAACCCATGTGGCTCTGAAATGGAGCTGCTGGTGACGCTCTGTCACCAGAGTCCCAGACCCCTGAGTGGCTGTGGCAGGCGGTGTCACCCTGTCCTGCCCGTGTCCCCAACGAGCAATAATTACTCCAGGTTTTACTGGATGTGTTATCCCTCATTTTTCCCAGATTTTAGGGCTCACCCAGCTCCACTTTCACTCCCAAAGTGCTTCCACATCAAACCCATGTGGCTCTGAAATGGAGCTGCTGGTGACGCTCTGTCACCAGAGTCCCAGACCCCTGAGTGGCTGTGGCAGGCGGTGTCACCCTGTCCTGCCCGTGTCCCCAACGAGCAATAATTACTCCAGGTTTTATTGGATGTGTTATCTTGTGCTCTCCCTCGTTTTTCCCTGATTTTAAAGACCTTTCACTCCCGAAGCACTTTCACATCAAACCCACACGGCCTCCAAACACAGATTTTCCGTGCTGCTTCCACACCTTGCTCCTTTCTCCAGTGGGAAGTGCCGACCCCCAAGGGATGCCCTGCGTGGCCAGGACTGAGAGGGACACAGCAGGAATTCGAAATGCCACAATTTTCCCTTTCCAGCCTTTTTTTGAGGGCTTTTCTTGCTGGCATCCCGCAGGGTGCATGGGCAGCTGTGCCTGCTGGGATGTGGGGACATTGTGACATCGGGATCTCGGCACCTCCCGCTTCCTTTCCCCTGTCAGGACACGGGGTGGGGCTCCCCAGGGGCCCGTCCCTGCTGCTCCTCTCTGTCCCCATAACTCTGAGGAGCTCAGGGATCCGTGTCCTGGAATTCGTGGGCATCACGGCATGGCACTGGTGGGGTTCAGCCCCCAGAATTCCTGAGGAGGAGCGGTGGGCTCAAGGATTTCCGGGCTGGGGACACCCAGGAGGTGCCATCAGCCACCCCCTGCCCTTGTCTTTGGTGGGTACCACCCTCAACCTCTGGTAAGAACCCAACCACCCTCCACTGGCAAAGATGGGACTTCCTGACTCTCCCATTGGGGTTTTCTTCCTGAATTACCCCAAACCACCCTGAATGACCCTAAACCACCCTTCCCACGGCGTGGAGAACGCTTTGTGTCTCTCCCTGCGGCGCCTCCTCTCACGCATAGCTCAGAGCTGTTATCACGTCTCCCCTCCAGCCCTTCCAGACTAAACAGGCCCAGGTCGTGTTTTTGGGACCTCTGACCAGCCCCGGCCGGGCTGAGCCTCCTCTGTCCCGAGGCAGTGCCCGCTGGATGGAGTTCCCTGGCTGGGATGAGGAGCAGAGGGATTCTTTGGCATTTCTCCTGGCCAGCATTTGGGATTTAGGGCTCCCAGGGGAGGAAGCCAAGCTCTGCCCGGCAGCTCCGCCGATCACCCAGTGACGGCTCCGCCTCACAAGTCAGGCTCCCAAAAATCCAGCAGGACACGGAGTTTTAGGAGTTTTCTCCCCGATTCCGGAGCCCCAGGACCCACTGGGTTTGGCTGTTCTGGTGTTCCCTGCACCTGGGAAGGGTGGGAGCCCCAGACCTCCCCCAGCAGGGAGTGCTGAGAGATTGCAAATGCTGGGATGGCAGGGACAGGCAGAAAAATTGTAATCCCTGTTCCCTGGGCAAGGATTGGGAGTAATTCAATATTATTTTCCCATAGAAAATAAAAATTCTGAGAATTCTGGGCTGAAAACCGATAGGGTTTTTTTCCTTTTTTTCTTTTTCTTTTTCTTTTTCTTTTTCTTTTTCTTTTTCATTTTCTTTTTCTTTTTCTTTTTCGTTTTTCTTTTTCTTTTTCTTTTTCTTTTTCTTTTTCTTTTTCTTTTTCTTTTTCTTTTTCTTTTTCTTTTTCTTCTTCTTTTTCTTCTTCTTCTTCTTCGTCTTCTTCTTCTTCTTCTTCTTCTTCTTCTTCGTCTTCTTCGTCTTCTTCTTCGTCTTCTTCGTCTTCTTCTTCTTCTTCTTTTTCTTCTTTTTCTTTTTTTTCTCTTTTTCTTTTTTTTCTTTTCCTTTTTCCTTTTTTCCTCTTTCCCTTTTTTCCCTTTTATAATTTTTTCCTTTTCTCCTTTTCCTTTTCTTTCCCTTTTCCCTTTTTTTCCTTTTTTCCTTTTTGTTTTTTTTTCCTTTTTGTTTTCCTTCTCCTTTTCTTTTTGTTTTATTTTTTTTTGGTTTTGTGTTTTTTTTTGTTTCGTTTTGTTTTGTTTTTTAAATTCTAGAAATTCTCTTCGGTGTCTCCTGCATCCTTCTGGACCTTCCTCTCCATTCTCCAGCCAGACCCATCCTCCAGGTCACTGCACCTCCACCTTCACCCGACCTTGCTGTTCCACCAGGGAGGGTCTGACCCCCAGAGATGACATTTTTGGCCAAAAATCATCCCTTTTTGAACAGAAAAATGAGTCTGTGACTCACACCAAGCCCACAGCGTCCCAAAGGTGTCCCTAAACTTTCACTGCTGCAACCTGAGGCCGTTCCCTCTCCTCCTGTCCCTGTTCCCTGCGAGCAGAGCCCGACCCCCCCGGCTGCCCCCTCCTGTCAGGGAGTTGTGCAGAGCCACAAGGTCCCCCCTGAGCCTCCTTTGCTCCAGGCTGAGCCCCTTTCCCAGCTCCCTCAGGAATTCTCCAGCCCCTTCCCAGCTCCGTTCCCTTCCCTGGACACGCTCCAGCCCCTCTTATCCCGAGGGGTGAACTGAAAACTGGGGGTCTCAGCTTTACACTCACCCGAGGAGCTTCAGGAAAGGTGAGGGGGACAGGAGTGGGGACAAGCTCGGATGGAACCATCCCCCAGTCCCACCCAGCACCGCATCCTGCCCCACCTCCCCAACACAGCCCAGCGGGAAAAGGCCCCTCCAGCCCTCGTGCCGTAAATCCAGGAGCCACTTCCTCAGTGAGGGGCTCTCACAGGCCTCCAGAACAAACCTCCAGGAGGCTTTTCTTGTGCTTAAACACTGAGCTCTGTCTTGGCCAGGCCAAGCGGGCTCTGCTCTGTCCTCTGGATGAAGTGGGGCTGGATTTATTGTTGTTTCTGCAGCACTTGGAGGTTTACTCAGAAGGCAGCATTCCTCACAGAGCTGCCTCCTGCAGGGCTCCCCTGCTTTTCCCCATGTTTCCCTTCTTGCCTTCAGCTGGATTCTCTCTTCCATGAGCCATCAAACACAGAACTGCTCATAGATCACCTCCTGTCAGGGGCTGGCAGCGATTCTGGCTTGGCCTCTGAGCTCCGAGCTGTTGGAGAGCTTGGTTTGGCTGGAGGGAGGGAGGGAGGGAGGGAGGGTGGCCTGGGCCTCCGAGCCTTTGAACTCCAGGGAGCCCCTGGACACGTGCTCAGACTCCTGGGTGTCCTCAGCCCATCCAGGCTCTGGGGTGTCCTCAGCCCATCCAGACTCCTGGGTGTCCTCAGCCCATCCAGGCTCCTGGGTGTCCTCAGCCCATCCAGACTCCTGGGTGTCCTCAGCCCATCCAGGCTCCTGGGTGTCCTCAGCCCATCCAGACTCCTGGGTGTCCTCAGCCCGTCCAGGCTCTGGGGTGTCCTCAGCCCATCCAGACTCCTGGGTGTCCTCAGCCCGTCCAGGCTCTGGGCTGTCCTCAGCCCATCCAGACTCCTGGGGTGTTCTCAGCCTGTCCAGGCTCTGGGGTGTTCTCAGCTCATCCATGTTGCAGCAGCAGCTGGATTTTGGCTGGAAAACCGTCCCATTGTGAGGGGAAAAGCAGGAATTCAACACCCATTCAGGTGCTTCATAGAATCCCAGATTATCCTGAGCTGGGAGGGACCCACAGGGATCATGGATTCCAGCCCCTGGCCCTGCCCAGACACCCCAAATCCCAGCCTGGGCATCCCTGGCAGCGCTGCCCAAACGCTCCTGGAGGAGCCTGGGCAGTGCCCAGCACCCTCTGGGGGAAGAACCTTTCCCTGAGCTCCAGCCTGAGCCTGCCCTGGCCCGGCTCCCGGCCCCCCAGCTCTCCACCCCTCAACCCTTCTTGAAGCTGAGATCAAAACCTGAAGGGGACCTGCTGGAAATATGGAGAGGGACTGGGACACAGGGAATGGCTTCCCAGTGCCAGAGGGCAGGGCTGGGTGGGATCTTGGGAAGGAATTGTTCCCTGGGAGGGTGGGGAGGGGCTGGGATGGAATTCCCAGAGCAGCTGTGGCTGCCCCTGGATCCCTGGCAGTGCCCAAGGCCAGGCTGGACACTGGGGCTGGGAGCAGCCTGGGACAATGGGAGGTGTCCCTGCCATGGCAGGGGTGGCACTGGATGGTCTTTAATGTCCATTCCAACCCAAACCATTCCCTGATTCCCTGATCCCATGATTCCAACGACCGTGTCTGTGCCTCTATCCTGACAAACACTCTCAGCTTTCCTCACTCAGCTCTGAACACATTTTCCAAGCCAGGTTATTATTTACTCACCCAAGGCAAAGGAAAATATTCCAAGCCGAGCTGGAATTGCTCTCACCCAGCCCCTGGCAGGTCCCTCTCTGGGTGCTGTGATTTAGGATGGGGAAGGCAGATCAGACAGCCTTGATGTGGTTTTGCTTTCTCCAGGAGCTTCTCCAGCACCCTCATTCCCTGCTCGCCGTGCCAAGCTCCTCTCCCTCCTCTCCCAGCCACCACGGAATTGCCCTCTGATATCAGGAACTAAAGGAAAAACACTTTGTAAGCTGCCTCAGGTCCTGCAGATAAAGTTTCCTAATTAAGGGTCCCAGAGCCTGGCGCACCCACCTGCCCTTCACCATCGTGGAAGGGATTTTGGAGGGATCACTTCTGGAACTCCGAGGTAATTTTCCAGCACTGCCTGGGTGCCCGGGATGGCAGTGAACTGCATGGGATTAGGAGGAGATCCAATTTTCCCACCTGATCCCTGGGTTAGCCTGACCTGAAACGGCAGCCAAACCCCAGCACACGCTGTTATTAGTTTTCAATTATGAATTAATTGATTAAAAAGTCCTGCTGGTTAATTACAATGGGTTAGAGCAGCAACCTGGCTTTGCAGCAGAGTGTCCTGAGGAGGAAAAGCAAGAGATGAGGGCAGGGAGAGCAGGGGGATGAGGGCAGGGAGAGAAAGGGGATGAGGGCAGGGAGAGAAAGGGGATGAGGGCAGGGAGAGAAAGGGGATGAGGGCAGGGAGAGAAAGGGGATGAGGGCAGGGAGAGAAAGGGGATGAGGGCAGGGAGAGAAAGGGGATGAGGGCAGGGAGAGAAAGGGGATGAGGGCAGGGAGAGAAAGGGGATGAGGGCAGGGAGAGAAAGGGGATGAGGGCAGGGAGAGAAAGGGGATGAGGGCAGGGAGAGAAAGGGGATGAGGGCAGGGATAGCAGNATGGGTTAGAGCAGCAACCTGGCTTTGCAGCAGAGTGTCCTGAGGAGGAAAAGCAAGAGATGAGGGCAGGGAGAGCATTGGGATGAGGGCAGGGAACGTGATGGGATGAGGGCAGGGAGAGCATTGGGATGAGGGCAGGGAGAGCATTGGGATGAGGGCAGGGAGAGAAAGGGGATGAGGGCAGGGAGAGCATTGGGATGAGGGCAGGGAGAGCATTGGGATGAGGGCAGGGAACGTGATGGGATGAGGGCAGGGACAGCAATGGGATGAGGACAGGGAGGTGCAGAGGGAGAGGGGATAACACTGAAGTGTTACAGGGAATTCATGATCCCTGTTTTCTGCTGGAAAACTTGGCTTCATGAGCATGGATATGCTTCCATTTGGAGCTGAGATCTGGATCTCCCATCCTGCACCGATTCCCAGAGGATCTGCAACCCCACCAAAAAAGCAGGATCAATCCCAGTACTGGATGTCACTTCCACCCCTCACCAACCCATTCCCTATTCCCTCCATGGGTTTTATAATTGTTGACCCCAAACTATAAATAATCCCCCTTCTCCCCAAAATTAACAGTGCCCTCCTCCAGCTTTAAATTACTTCCATGGGTTCTTTGCTGGAAATCTCAGCAGATTTCTGCTTCAAAGCTTCGTGGGGAGTGAATCCTGCGGGGAAGAGATGGGGCAGGGTGAAGTCTGTGCTGAATCCATGAAATCCTGCTGTGCCTCTTGGATTTTGAGTGGATTCCCTCCCTGATTTGTGCCTGTCCCTCTCAGCACAAGCTGGGTCTGGACCTGGTTTCTTTAAGCTGTCTAAAAAAGCGTTTTACAGGGCACTGGAGTTTATTGCCCTGCTGGAATCCCACATTCCTCCAGATGAAAAATGAGCCACTTAAAATGATAAAAGGCGCTGCTTTTTATTTCCTGGAGTGGCAACAGAGCTGCATCCCTCTCCTAGGCTGGATCCTCGTGGATCAGGCACTGCCAGGCTCCGTCTTTCCTGACATAAACCTGTTTGAAGGCTGCTGCAGGAATTCCTGCCTGGCCTCAAGTTTATTCCCCTGAAGCTGAGCCATCCCTGCATCCTTCCCTCCCATCGTTGTGTCCTTCTCTCCATCCCTGCATCATTCCCCTCACATCTCTGTATCCTTCTCTCCATCCTTGCATCCTTCTCTCCATCCCTGCATCCTTCCCTCCCATCCTTGTGTCCTTCTCTCCATCCCTACATCTTTCCCTCACATCTCTGTATCCTTCTCTCCATCCCTGCATCCTTCTCTCACTCCCTGCATCCTTCCCTCCCATCCCTTCATCCTTCTCTCCATCCCTGCATCCTTCTCTCCCATCTCTGCACCCTTGTCTCCCATCCCTGCATCCTTCTCTCACTCCCTGCATCCTTCCCTCCCATCCCTTCATCCTTCTCTCCATCCCTGCATCCTTCTCTCACTCCCTGCATCCTTCTCTCCCATCCCTGCATCCTTCCCTTCCATCCCTGCATCCTTCTCTCCCATCCCTGCATCCTTCTCTCCATCCCTGCATCCTTCTCTCCCATCCCTGCATCCTTCTCTCCATCCCTGCATCCTTCTCTCCCATCTCTGCGCCCTTGTCTCCCATCCTGCATCCTTCTCTCCATCCCTGCACCCTTCTCTCCCATCCCTGCATCCTTCTCTCCATCCCTGCACCCTTCTCTCCATCCCTGCATCCTTCTCTCCCATCCCTGCATCCTTCCCTCCCAGTCCTACTCTGGGAGAAAGGCAGGATGCAGGGAAGGGATGGAATCCATCCCAGAGGAGCAGCCAAGCAGGGGGGAAGGTGGTGGAAAGGAAGAGGGAAGGTGTCAGGTGATACCTGGATGGAGTGGAGAGGGTTTGGGATGGGAGAGAGACCCCAAACCTCTGAAGAAGATGGAGGCAGAGAAGGGGGAAGGAGTGGTGGGGGCCTGACCTTGAGAGGGAAGGGCAGAGAAGGGACACCAAGGCCACAGGGAAGGGGGGACAGGACTCCCCCAGCCCTTCAGCGGGGGGGGGACAGGAGGGAAGGGCGGCAGGGAGAAGCTGCAGGTCCCTCCTGCAGACCCACAGGGAGCAGGGAGGGAGGGGTACAGCCACAGCCGGGTGTCTGACAGAAACAGGGAACGTTTTTAGCAGAGCCGAGCCCAACCATGCTCTGAGAGCTGAACCACTTCACCCTCCATGAGCCTGCTCCAGCTCGGGCTAAAACCCCATTTTTAGCAATTTCCAGGCTCCGAACCCTCCTGATTTCCGTGCGTCACAGGCTGAGATCCGCAGTCCCCGGGGACGGGGCTGCAGGAACAGCGAGGTGAAGGTGGCTGAGCCCTCTCCGAGGCGTTCACCCCCCGCTGTCCCCGCACGTGTCCCCGAGCTGCGGCTGCAGATGTCTGGGAACGTGTGCTGGCTCCAGCATTACATCACTGCAGGCAAAGGCAGCGGGAGAAATGCAGCAGCCTGAGAGCCAGGGCCGTCCAAAACAAACCTCTGCTGGGAAAGGGGAGGCGTTCCGGTGGAAAATGTTTGGGTTTTCACAAATGCCGGCACCTCAACGCTCGTGCCTTCAAGGTCCTTCCTGAATGTAAGGATGGGGAGGCGCTGGCACAGCTTGCCCGGGGGAGGATGTGGATTCCCCACCCCTGGAAGTGCCCAAGGTCAGGCTGGACATGAGCCCAGCCTGGCACTGCTGCCCTGCAGCAACATTGGGCACCCTAAAAACATGCAGGGACCCTGCCAGGGGGCACGGCCACGCTGCCCTGCCCGGCCGCAGGATGTGACCCTTTCCAAACCGGCTCATTCCTCATCCTAGGAGATGTGTAAAGATGGATTGAGTCGTTCCCGTTCCCATTTTAAACTGCCAGACGGCAGGGATGGATGGGATTTTGGGAAGGAATTGTTCCCTGGGAGGGCGGGGAGGGGCTGGGATGGAATTCCCAGAGCAGCTGTGGCTGCCCCTGGATCCCTGGCAGTGCCCAAGGCCAGGCTGGACATTGGGGCTGGGAGCGCCTGGGACAATGGGAGGTGTTGCTGGATGGGAACTGGATGGGATTTAAGGTCTGTTCCCACCCAAACCAGTCTGGGGTTCTGGGATTCCATTCTGGACGGACCCTGCAGTGATGGGATCAGACAGGGAATTTTCTTCCTGTGGTTGCCGTGGGATAAACCAAAGGGTCTGTGCCATGTGCCACCCCTGGATGGGGAGCAGCTGTCATGGCAACAGTGGCACTGTCGCTCCAGCACCGGGGTGGGTGTTGCCAACCAGACCCAAAGCGTCACCCCACGGAGCAGAGGAGCCTGGCGGGAGCTTGATCCAGATCCAGGGAAAAGGCTGTCCCTGTTGGATGTGGCAGGGAGTGGATTTTCACCTCTGGAGCCACCAAACAAAGGTGGCCACGTAGGGGATGATTTTCATCCCTCCCTGTCCATACAGAATCCATATGGGAACCTCTGTGGGGACAGGGATGCGGGACCTTTGCCCAGCTTTAGTGGGAATGGCCGTGGATAATCCCAGCCCGTGGGGCAGAGCTCGGAGCTGCAGCATTCCCGTTGTTCCCCGGCTCCTGCCGCTCGCCGGGAACGCTGTGGATCTGTTTCCAGGCACTTCGTCAGCAACGTGGTGCTGAGGAACTGCAGCGAATTCCTCCAGGGATTTGGGGTTTTTTTTGGAGGCTGGAAGGACTAAATGTGCTCAGGATCTACAAAAAAGGGCTCGGCTCGAAGAAAGCCTCCTGTCTGTCAGGTGGGAATGGCACTGCCTGGAAGGGGAACAAAGACTGGGATGGTTTGAAGTGGGAAAACAACTTGGGATGAATCGAGGCACGTGGGCCTTGGGAAGTAGAAAAGGATGGATCAGAAAAGCTTTTTTTTTTTTGAATGGGAACTTAAAGGAAACCCAAAAAGATTAAATTTAAAAGGCAATATAATGATTATTTTAAATTTAAAAGGCAATGCAATAATTATTTTAAACTTAAAAGGCAATATAATAATTATTTTAAATGTAGAAGGCAATATAATAATAAAGTTTAAAAGGCAATCTAATAATTATTTTAAATTAAAATGCAATCTAATAATTATTTTAAATTTAAAAGGTAATATAGTAATTATTTTAAATTTAAAGGCAATCTAATAATTATTTTACATTAAAATGCAATATAATAATTTTAAATTTAAAAGGTAATATAATAATTCTTTTAAACTTAAAAGGCAATATGATAATTATTTTAAATGTAAAGGAATTTAATATTGGTTTCCAGAGGAGTTTCATGGCTGTCACCCCTTATTTCCTTCCTGGAATCCTTCGTGCAGCTCTGTTGAGTGAAGGGCTTGGCCACTCTTCCAGATCCTCGTTTTCCACACGTTTCTACTCCTGTGGATTTTAGTCAGGCTAAACTTGCTTCCTGCAGCGTATTCCAACCCCCACCCTGCTCCCATGGGATTCCTTCTGGGATCACCCCATCCTGCTCCCATGGAATTCCTGCTGGGATCACCCCACCCTGCTCCCGTGGAATTCCTGCCGGGATCACCCCATCCTGCTCCCATGGAATTCCTGCTGGGATCACCCCACCCTGCTCCCATGGAATTCCTGCCAGGATCACCCCAACCTGCTCCCGTGGAATTCCTGTCAGGATCACCCCATCCTGCTCCCATGGAATTCCTGCTGGGATCACCTCACCCTGCTCCCATGGAATTCCTGCTGGGATCATCCCACCCTGCTCCCATGGAATTCCTGCTGGGATCACCCCATCCTGCTCCTGTGGAATTCCTGCTGGGATCTCTCCACCTCCCAGGGACTCTGCCCAGCCCGGGGATGCGGCCATAGGGGTGGAACCGGAGCTGCTCCAGCCTCCCACGTTCCCAAATCCCAGAGAGCGAGCTCCTATCCCATGGGAGCAAAACGCTGTCTCCACACCAGCCCTGGGATTGCTTTGTTCGGAAAACCAAATATTTTCCTTCTTAACGAACATTTTTCGGGCAAGCAATGATTCCTCCCGTGTGTCACTCAGCCTAATGAAGAATTCCCAATAAAATCCACGCTGGGCTGCAGCCTTCAAAGGCAGGAAGCAGAATTTGGAAGCAGATTTTGGAGTTAATCTCCTTCCACAACAAGGTACCCAAACCACGGCTGTGTTTATTCTGGGACGAAACCCTCGGGAATGAATAAGTCTGAAAAGAGCAAGGATTTTTTTGTTTTTCCTGGGTTGAATATTTTTAATAACTTGTTATTAAGGAAAGGGAATAATAGAGGGAAGGGCTTTGGAATGGTGCCTGGAAGGTGGCGGCAGGCAAGGCTGGGTTCCTCTGGAAGAAGAAGCCCTCAAACTGCAGGAAATTGGTCAAAACTGCGCCTCCTCGCCCTCCACGAGGTTCTCCTGCTTCCATCAGCATTCCAGCATCCACCCCTCCTTTGGAATTGGGTTCCAGATCCACCAAATCTCCCACAAGCCACCCACAGCCTCCCCCAGCAGAGTTTTGGGGGTTGCCGGTGGTGCTGGGGTGATTCAGCACGAGGAATGTTGCAATTCTTCCAGGTTTCAGGTTGGCCGAGGGTTCCATCCCAGGAACGATGCCCTCATCGCATTTCTTGGTGGCTGAAGAGCATCTCCAGGCCACCTGCACCGTCCCTTTCCAGGCCTGGATAATCCAGGCTGCCCGAGGCTCCGCGTGATCCGTGGGGATGTGGGTGTGGAGTGGGACACGCCTCGGTCCAGTCCTGACCTGCACTCGGGATTTGGGAATTCGGAGCTGCCCGCTGTGGACAGCCACAACATCAAAGTGCTCTGACTCACCCCAGGGAGCTCTCTCACCACTAATTGCATTTTTTTCTTCAAAAACTCCAAAATTCCTTCCCCAAAATTCCACATCCCCACTCCTCGGACGAGGTAATCCTTTCCCAGTGGGGAAACAAAGCCCAGAGAGACATCAAAGTGAGGGAGCTCTGGAATTCAGGCTTGGGGAGAACAAGAAAAATTCCTTCTCCAGAAGGATGTGGCAGCAGGAGCAGTGCAAGAGGAGGAAACTTTGGGAAGACGGGGAGAAATTGTGAAACATCCCCAAGGAGGAGTCAGAGGTTCAAAGGCAGCAGAGGATTTGAAAAAGACAAGGAAATGACTAAAAATAAATTAATATGCAAAATGCAGTCGCACTGAGCAAAAAGTTCAGGTCTGGACATGGCACTGCAGAAATCCAGGTGGGAAAGATGGAAAATCCCAAGGGGAGATGGTTTCCCACAGCCTGGAATGAGTCAGAGCTCCAGCCCAAGCTCCGGCTGGCTGTGGAGGTGCCTTCCCTCCACCTGTGGGACACTCGCAGCCAAAGGACACGGGATTGTGGCATTCCAGAGCTTCCAGGTGGGAACGGGGCACCAAAAGGCCTTTTTGGTTCGGTGTTTGGTCTCCCTGGCACCTCTGCTGAGGAAGTGCTGCCTCTGCCCCTTCGGAGGGCGGCGGGGATGGAGATTTTCCACTCCCGAGGTGTTTTCGGAATGTGGGATGTGCATTTACCCCTTTGGAGGGCTGGGAAAGGGTTAACAGCATTCCCAGCTGACAAATCCCCCATTCCCGAGACGTTTCCCTCTCACCCGCTGCTCTGCTCTCGAGGAGCGTCTGGCAGGAGAACAACGCCCACCAGGAAAATGCCAACGCAGGAGCCTCGGTCTCCTCAAGAAACACGTCCCACTCCGCGGGTTTTTCAGGAATTAATTGCAAAGACATTTCTGGGGTTTGTTGCAGTGGGGGTTGCCATGGCAACCGCTCCAGCTCCTCGGAACAAATCGGGAAGGCTCCCACTGTCAGTGGGGCCATCTGTCCCTTCCGTGGGGGGTCATTTCGGAGCCCCGCTCCAACCTCCACCAGCCAAATCTTCTTTTTAAGCCTCTGAAAGCCCTCGGTGCGATTTATCAACCAGCTCCTGCCCTCAGTGTCTGTTTCCTTTCTCGGCACTGACAGGATAATTTCCTCTCTATCGCTGCAAATTAAATTCTAATGAGGAAGCTCCGCATTTCAATGTGATGGAGAGCTTTTCTTCTCCGGGATGCTCGGGAGAGCCGACTCCATCAGGGAGGGAGGAGAAGGGATGAGATGGGAATGCCTGAGGTGCAGGAGCTCTCTGGCAGCCTTGGGAAAGGCGGTTTTGTTGACAGGACAGGAGGGAACAGCCTCAGGCTGTGCCAGGGGAGGCTCAGGTCGGACATCAGGAGGAATTTCCTCATGGAAAGGGTGGTCAGGTGTTGGAATTGCTGAGGGAGGTTTGGAGNGGACCTTTCTGTGGGCAGAGGGTATTGTTTCATCAAAGGGGATTACCTTTAGTTGGCTATACCATTGTTTTTCAGTGATTCAGTAACTCAAAGCTTGTTTTCATCTCAATCTTGCCTAGAGTTTCCATACTCTCAGCATCTTTTGCTAGGCACTCATAATTATATGGTTTTCTTATTTCATTGACCCCAAGAGAGTGCCCATCCCTGGAGGTGTCCAAGTCAGCCCTGTCACCTGGGAGAAAACACCTCTCAGGGAACTCGGCTCTCTGCAGTTTTCCTGCAGAGATATTTTTGAACCAGGAGTGAAGATGCCTGAATTTAACACGGCGGTGCTGAGAGTGCAGGAACGTTCCGAACTTCAGCTGTTCTGATCCTTGGGATAATGAGAAGCCAGAGAGCTGCTCCCGAGGTTGTTCTTCAAAGATGATTCAGGTTGATTTTCCTCCAGGAAGAAGCTGCAGACACACAGATGCTCAGCTGATAACACCCAGATGCTCAAGTGACAGTCTCAGGGACAGAAAGTCCCTTCCCGAAGATCCCCCACCCCATGGCTGCTGGGAATGAAGGGATGAATTCCTGAGGTGATGGAACTCCGGTATTTTCATGCAATTTAGAGACGAGGAGATGTGAAATGTGAGATTTGTGTTTTGAAACCATCAGGGCAGGGTGAAGATGGTCCCAGGCCTTCCCTCAGCCCCCAAAGTGAAATATTTATGGAATCCCAGAATAATTTAGGTTGGAAAAGACCTCGGAGCTCATCAGAGCAGGTATTAACGAGCACGAATCCTCTGATCCACCAACCAGGCCGAGCTGTAAAGTTTTGGGTCTCCCAGAACAACGAGAGCTGATGCAGCAGAGTAGTTAAAAACTTGCTTAATTTGTTCATTTGACATGAAAGGCTCGCTGAACAGCTTTGAAAAATTCAGTCAAAACAGCTTCCAGCAAGTCCAGGGCAGGAACAGACCTCGAGCATCAGCAGCTCAGCTCTTTGGCAGGTGAAGGTAAACAGAAAATAACACAAATCTGTGTTTCAGAGGGTGAATCATTCGTGCTGTTGGGTGAAGCCTTGGTGCAAATCCAGGGATATCAAAGATCGTGGTTTCCCTTGCTTCAGCCCCCATTTTAGGGTGAATTCCAGTCTTTCACTGGAGTTAATTTGCTTTAAATCAGCAGAAATTCTGGGTTCAGGCGAGGAAAACCCTTCTCCTGCCAGGTTCTGTTTGGGTCCAGCCTCAAGGAACAATCCTGGGCCCTTCCCTTGGTACTGAGTGAAAAACCAGAGCTTTGCTGTGCTCCACACAGTCCGTGGAGGAGTTTGCTGCAGGAGCACAGGGAATGAGTCTGTGCCGAGCTCTGATCCCGAGCCCTGTGTCCAAAACCTCTCCAAAACTCAGCGCCAGAGCACATCCTGTTTTCCCAAGCTGAGTGTGCATCCACGGATAAACGTGCCAGCAGCTCCCCAGCCAGGGAATGGCCCTCCTGAGACTCCACAAAGGAGTTTCTCCTTGTTAATTCCCGCACTGGGAAGTTGCACCACGATGCGCACGAGGCCGTGGAGGAGATCCAAGAGCACGGAGGTCCTGACTCCGCTTTCTTCCGTGGAAATGGCAACGAGGAAAACCGAATGAGGAGTTCTCCCCAGCCCCTCTAAAATTAATGGAAGTGGAACTTGAGTTTTGAGATCACCAGAAGGGTTGTTTGAAGGCACAGAAAGTTCCTGCTTGCACTCTTGGAAATGGCATTCCCAAAGGAGACAGCACTTCCCGAAGATAAAGCAGGAGGACACCGAGTCCTGGGAGTGTCCTGCTGTCACCCCGTCAACCTCCTCCTGTCACTCCCCAGGGCCTGGGCCCAAGGGCACATTTGCTCTGTTCTCTTCTCCTTTTTCCTCTCCGTTCTTTTCCTCTTGGATGGGTTTTCCTGGATTTCCCACCAGCTGGATGTGCCATCACGGAGAAGTTCAGGATTTCTGAAATTGGCCGCTCCGAACGTGTGCCGTGCTCGGCTTCCCTGTGGCTCCCAGGGCTATCCCAGGGCTGTCCCGAGCCTGGCTCAGGCTCAGCCCACACAGTCCTGGCCCAAACGTGGAGCTGAGCTTTGCTTTGCCTCTCCCTGGTGGCATTTCCAGGGTTCCATAAATGGCGCATGAATGGAAATCAGATGGCTCCTGTTGTGCAAAGAGACACAGCAGGGCTGGGACTCAGTGTCCCGGGGGCGGCTCCAAGGAATTCAATGCTCCTCACATGGCCAAAAACACCAGGACAGGGCTGAGGACTCAGCAGCATTCCCAGATCTAGGCCTTCCAAGAAACGTCTTTGGAACAACTTAGAATTTCCTTCCAGGAGAACATTCCTGGGACAACCCAGCAGCTGCACCGCCCAAGGAGGGGTGGAGTTCAATCACAGATTTTTCTTTTTTTTTCCATGATTGATGCAAACTTTGTTTATAATCGAGATTCCTTGGATTTTGCAATCCTGGAAGAACAATGGCTCTTCCAGGACCATTTTCTTTCTGCCCTGAGTTTCATTGTGAAGTTTCCGTGTGAGCAGCTTCCCAAGAAAAGGGCACAAGTTCCTACCCAAATCCCAGGGAGAACCACAGCCAAGCATCCAGGGAATGACTCCATGGAGGCAGCAAAGCGAGCTTCAAGTGACCTTGGTCAGCTGGAAAAATATCCCAAAAAAATAGAATGCTGATGGGAAAGAGCGCGGGAGAGAGCAAGAAGGACCACGGGCTGAGATATCCAAAAATGAGGAGGTTGAGGGAAGGTCGAGATATCCAAAAATGAAAAGACTGAGGGAAGCACAACAAGAATTTCCAGGAACAGGAAGGGTGGAGCAGGTGCTCCGTGAGCAGGGCAGGCAGGACAAGACCTGAGAATCCTTCAGAGGGGCGGCTGGAGTGGAGATTTGGGAAAACGATCCAATGGTGGAGGATTTCTGGGCACAGGGAATTGCTAGGGGTGGCCAATCCCGTCTCCCAGGATTTTGAAGGACAGAGGTCTCAGAAATTCCCAGCTGACCCCGCTCTGAGGGGTGGATAAAGGAAATGACATTTCCAGACTTGTTATTCCCTGTTTTTGGCATAACCCAGGGAACGCAGTTAATTATAGCCCTGGAGGGAATCGATCGTTGTTTTACCTTATTTGGTGGATAACAGCAAATCCTTCTTTGTGGCAGCGAGGAAACCTGGCCTGGGAGCTCTGCCTGCAGTTACTGATCCAGGCAATGGCCCAGCCCAAGGATTTTGGGTTCTTCCCTGGTTCTCCAGTTAAAGGGGTCAATCCCCCTTTCTTGGACTTTACAAGGATTTTTTTCCCGTGCAGCTCAACCCCACATTTCATCTCAGCAAGCCAGGGTGCCTCTTGCTGTGCACAAATCCAGCTTGGGTGAGAAAACCCATCAAAAATCACAACAGAAATTCGGATTTTCACGGAATTCAAGGTTCTCAGATGCAGGAATAGCAAGAAATGAGTGGCTTTGCAGGCTGAGAGAGCCCTGGATGCCAAGAAATCCTTGGGCTCTGTGCAGAGCTGCAGGGAGGCACCTGCAAGGTGAGAAAGAACCACTCCAGGTATCCAAGCCCATTTCCCAGGAATATGGCCTAAAAAATTCCCTTTTCACCTCCAAATCCCTCACACCTCAGCATAATACATCAAATTTAGGAGTTTTGGTTCCAAAAAACCTCAGGGTGAAATTCAGACAAGAAGAAATCGAGATATTCCCGGTGCAGAGATGCCTGATCCATCTTTATCGGCGGAACAGGCACAGAAGGGCTCCGGAGCTCCGGGAAAAGCTGGATGAACAATTAGATTTCTGCTCGGAGCCCCAGTGAGATCTGTGGGAATTGGGAGCTATGAAGGCGTGAAATGAGATCAGAACCAGCCCTGGAGCTCCTTGCCCTGCCCCAGGCCCATCCCTGCTTCCCTGTCAAGCTCCAAGCGGGATTTCTCTGGCTGAACGTGCTCCCCTTGGCACGGTGCCACCACCGTGATCAGCCATCCCGTCCCTCGTCACTTCCAGATCATTAAATTATTTCTCTCTAATCCAATTAGCCGCGAAAGCACGGAGCAATCCATGGGGTACTTGAGCAGGAGGCTCCGTATCCATTTCCCGGTATCCAGAGCATCCCTGGGGAGGGGCAGGCAAACGGGGAGCTGTTGATGCCGTGGCACCACCTTAAAGACCCAGGTAATTTGTCATGAATTCCATGTTTTCTCCATTTCCAAGGATTTTTCTCCTCTGCTGTCTGGTTAAGAGGCAAACACCACATTTTTGCTGAGCTTGAAAAGCACCTGTGGGGTCGGCAGGGTGGGACAGCGTGTCCGGGAGCTTGGAGAGGGGATCAAATCCCACAGCTCTGCCTGGAAACCATCCGGAACTCAGGGGAACCAGGCTGGAGAGGCAGCTCGGGGGTTTCTCCATCCTCCTGTGCCAGCAGGGAGCTCCAAAACCCCTTGGGGGTACCCCAAAGTCCAGGCTGAAGCACCTCAAAGGCTGGCCCAGCATCAGGTGGGGTGTCCCGAGCCCTTCCCGGAATTCTCCCGCAGCCCTCAGCCTGGGGAATGGTTGCCCTGGTACGAATTCCAGCCAAGGAAAACATCCTGCAGCCCATAAATGCTGGATCTGGTCCATGGGGCTGCCCCAGGGGCACATCCCAGCCCTCAGAGGCTTCCCAGGGCCTTTTCCAGGGATCTCACACCAGGAACAACCCCAGACACTGAAGGGGGACGAGGAAGCAGCACAAGACATTTTCCCCACCTGAGTTTCCCTGTTTTTAACTTGTCCCAGGGCTTTCCTGCCCTTCCCATATTCCCTGGGATCCCGTGCAAGCTCCAAACTCCCCCCACGCCCCTTTGCTGGGGTTGGCATCGGATGCTCCACATTTCCCTGCCTCGTTCCAGGGTCCCTGCAGTCCTTCCTCTGATCCTCTTCCTCTCAAAGAGGATCCTTCAGGTGATGTCAGCAGAGGGAAATAAAGGGGAAAAGCTCCCAGCTTGAGCCAGGAGCGGCTGGGAAACCTCTAAGCACAACTGGGATGCTGAAAATTTACAGGGCAACTGAAAAAATTCTCAACTAGAAAAGGTTTTTAGGGTTGCTGACTGCTAAACTCCCCCTTCAGCTTTGATAAACCTTAAGAAACACCTGGACGTGGCACTCAGGGCTCTGATTTAGCTGACAAGTGGCATTTGGTCAGCCTTGGAGGTCTTTTCCAACCTAAATCATTCCCTGATTCTATCCCAGCAAATCCCAGAGGCACAAACCAGCGGGGAAATGAATCTGGAACCACCTCCCTCCTGTCCCTGTCCACCCACCAAGCACCCACAGCTGCCCGGGATGAATTCCAGTCACGGAAAACATCCCGCAGTCCATAAATGCTGGATCTGGCTCAGCACCCTGCTGCAGGACCCTTGAGCCGACCCCAAACCGCTTTTGCTGTGCTCCGAAGGGAAATTCCACCCAGCAGAGGGATTGAGAGGAGCCAGCGCTGCTCTCAGCAGCCGCAGGCTGGTGCTTAATGAGCTTTCAGCTGATTGTTCCTGAGGGCAGAGGCACAATTAAAGCCCATTAGCTGCCATGACATCACCGGCTCGGAGGAAACTCTGTGCCGGGCAGGAAGGAGGCAGGACAGCCATGGAATTATGGCCATGGAATGAGTTACAGCCATGGAGTTACAGCCATGGAATTATGGCCATGGAATGAGTTACAGCCATGGAGTTACAGCCATGGAGTTACAGCCATGGAATGAGTTAAAATAATTGAGTTATAGCTGTGGAATTACAGACATGGAGATACAGCCATGGAGTGACTTAAAACCATGGAGTTGCAGCCATGGAGTTACTGCCATGGAATTATACCCATGGAATTGCTACAACCATGGAATTACAGCCATGGAATTACAGCCATGGAATTGGTACAGCCATGGAATTACAGCCATGGAATTGGTACAGCCATGGAATTACAGCCATGGAATTGGTACAGCCATGGAATTACAGCCATGGAATTGGTACAGCCATGGAATTACAGCCATGGAATTGGTACAGCCATGGAATTACAGCCATGGAATTGGTACAGCCATGGAATTACAGCCATGGAATGAGTTAAAATAATTGAGTTATAGCTGTGGAATTACAGACATAGAGATACAGCCATGGAGGGAGTTAAAACCATGGAGTTACTGCCATGGAATGAGTTGCAGCCATGGAGTTACTGCCATGGAATTACACCCATGGAATTGCTACAACCATGGAATTACTGACATGGAATTACAACCATGGAGTTACAGCCATGGAATGAGTTAGAGCCATGGAATTACAACCATGGAGTTGTTACAGCCGTGGAGTTACACCCATGGAATTACAGCCATGGAATTACAGCCATGGAATGAGTTAAAATAATTGAGTTACAGCCATGGAATTACAGACATGGAGATACAGCCATGGAGTGAGTTAAAACCATGGAGTTACTGCCATGGAATTACACCCATGGAATTGCTACAACCATGGAATTACTGCCATGGAGTGAGTTAGAGCCATGGAATGAGTTAGAGCCATGGAGTTACACCCATGGAGTTACAGCCACAGAGTTACAGCCACGGAATGAGTTACAGCCATGGAATTACAGCCATAGAATTACAACCATGGAGTTACAGCCATGGAATGAGTTACAGCCATGGAATTACAACCATGGAGTTACAGCCATGGAATTGGTACAGCCATGGAATTACAGCCATGGAATTACTGCCATGGAATTGTTACAGCCATGGAGTTACAACCATGTCGTTACAGCCATGGTATGGTTACAGCCATGGAATGAGTTAACATCATTGAGTTACAGCCATGGAATTGGTACAGCCATGGAATTACAGCCATGGAATTACTGCCATGGAATTGTTACAGCCATGGAGTTACAACCATGTCGTTACAGCCATGGTATGGTTACAGCCATGGAATGAGTTAACATCATTGAGTTACAGCCATGGAATTGGTACAGCCATGGAATTGCAGCCATGGAATTGAAGACATGGAATTCCAGCCATGGAGTTATCCAGCAGGATGCTCAGGGTGACCAGCACTGTCCCCAGCTGCTCTGTGTCACCCCCAGCACCCCACTGGTGACGCCCCGAGCTGCCCCAGCCCTGGGTGAGCAGCAGCACCGAGACTCCCCGATATCTCCCGAACTTTGGCTGTTCCCTTTCCCTGCTAAAGGCAGCTGTTTTTCCCTGGGATCACATTTCCCTGGAGCAGGGGGGACAGTGCTGCCTGGGGATGCCGGGGTGCTCCATCCCTCTGAAAACTGCTGGAGTTACTGGAGTTTTGGAGCTGGAATTATTTGGAGTTTGGGAGCTGCTGGAGATGTTTGGGGTTTTGGAGCTGAAATTATTTGGAATTTGGGAGCTGCTGGAGCTGTTTGGGGTTTTGGAGCTGGAATTATTTGGAATTTGGGAGCCGCTGGAGCTGTTTGGGGTTTTGGAGCTGGAATTATTTGGAGTTTGGGAGCTGCTGGAGCTGTTTGGGGTTTGGGAGCTGCTGGAGCTGTTTGGATTTTGGGAGCTGCTGGAGCTGTTTGGGGTTTTGGAGCTGAAATTATTTGGGTTTTGGGAGCTGCTGGAGCTGTTTGGGGTTTTGGAGCTGGAATTATTTGGAATTTGGGAGCTGCTGGAGATGTTTGGGGTTTTGGAGCTGCTGGAGCTGTTTGGATTTTGGGAGCTGCTGGAGCTGTTTGGGGTTTTGGAGCTGAAATTATTTGGGTTTTGGGAGCTGCTGGAGCTGTTTGGGGTTTTGGAGCTGGAATTATTTGGAATTTGGGAGCTGCTGGAGATGTTTGGGGTTTTGGAGCTGCTGGAGATGTTTGGGGTTTGGGAGCTGCTGGAGCTGTTTGGGGTTTTGGAGCTGGAATTATTTGGAGTTTGGGAGCTGCTGGAGCTGTTTGGGGTTTGGGAGCTGCTGGAGCTGTTTGGATTTTGGGAGCTGCTGGAGCTGTTTGGGGTTTTGGAGCTGAAATTATTTGGGTTTTGGGAGCTGCTGGAGCTGTTTGGGGTTTTGGAGCTGGAATTATTTGGAATTTGGGAGCTGCTGGAGATGTTTGGGGTTTTGGAGCTGCTGGAGCTGTTTGGGTTTTGGGAGCTGCTGGAGCTGTTTGGGGTTTTGGAGCTGGAATTATTTGGAGTTTGGGAGCTGCTGGAGATGTTTGGAGTTTGGGAGCTGCCAGGATTTCCAAGCAGCAGCTTGGGACCTGAAATAGGGCATGGTCCCAGCCCTCCCGAGTGGGACAGGCACAGTCACAGCACCACGAGGGAGTCAGGGATTGCCTTAAAAAGCCATGGAAGCTGAGGAGAGGCTTTGGACTGTTTTTCCATGGATGCACGTGGAATTCCTTAATTAATCCACACTGAGGAGCCGCTCTCCAGGCTCACCAGGGTGCACTTGGTGTTTTCAAGTTCATTTTTGTGGCTGTGCAAGTCCCTCCCTCCCTTCCTTCCTTCCTTCCTTCCTTCCTTCCTTCCTTCCTTCCTTCCTTCCTTCCTTCCTTCCTCCCTT
>VXAD01005096.1:71455-84521 GCA_013399195.1 Dicrurus megarhynchus | reverse complement strand
CCTCCCTTCCTTCCTTCCTCCCTTCCTCCTTTCCTTCCTTCCTTCCTTCCTTCCTCCCTCCCTCCCTCCCTTCCTTCCTTCCTTCCTTCCCATATTTAAGCCCTGTTTTTTGAAGTTATGAAGAGTTAGTGGCTCAAGGACGGGCTGCCCCCCTCACAGCCGTGTCTGCTTTGGACGTGTTTGAGGTTCCCACCTGAGCACGGCCTCAGGGATCCTTTATGGGTAGGTTTGGCCCCATTGGATTCCATCAGAAACACCAACGAACAATTCCCCCCCGCTTGTGAACACCCTGTAAATTTATTAACACTCTGTAAAATGTCTATAAATGGAACCTTAATGCACAGCACGGCCCGGGGCAGCCCCTAAATGAAAAAAAGGCATCCGGAGTCACCTCTCCGAGCCTCGGCAGCGGTTTTGGGAGGCTGTGGCAGGAGGCCAGATGCTGTCAGGCCAGATATTGTCAGGAGCAGCTCTGGCTTTGCTCTGATGTGCAGCACAGATGAATTCTGTGGCTGAACATGGATGAATTCTGCTTTCTTTCTGAATTCAAAAATATTTGGGTTTGCAGGAGAGGCTTTGGACCCCCAGGTTTTGTGCTGAACCCGCCAGAGCCCCTTTTGCTCAGCTCTGCTGGGTTGGAACCTCTTCCACTCCTTCACCTGGAGCTTTTCCCTCACCCTGGAGCTGCAGTGGGAGCCCTGCTGGAGCTGGGGCTGCAGGACTGAGCTCAGGGCTGCAGAATTGAGCTCGGGGCTGCAGGACTAAGCTCAGGGCTGCAGAATTGAGCTCGGGGCTGCAGGACTGAGCTCAGGGCTGGTTCCAGGGGTCTGGGGAGCTGTGGGAGCTCTGTAAGCTGAGCCTGAGTTACGCAAGATTGCAGCCAGGCCTCAGCTCTGGATGTTGGCATTTCCTTCACAGTCAAGCTCCAGCCTGCAGAGGTCTGGGCTCCATGGCCTGGGAGGTTTTTGGGAGCTGTGGGAATGCTCGGCTGTGGAGGAGATGAGGAGTTCAGTTCCTCTCACTTCCCTTGAAATCCCAGCCTGGAGCCCTCCCGTGAGTGTGAGCACGCAGACAGCGCTCGCTGGGCTGACAGAGCCTGGGTTCCCCTTCCCAATCCACCGGGATTTTAGCAGCTTATCCCTCTGGAAAACTGGCAACAGAGAGGGCTGGTCCACAGGAGGAGAAGCATCATCTCAAAGCTCCAGTTCAAATATTCTTTTTTTCCTCCCTTCATCTCTCTTTGTTCGGTTCTGTCCATCTTCTGGCAGTTCAGGCTCTCTGATTCCATGTACACAGCGCTGGGTTTTATCAAAAATTTCCCTGGGGGTTGATATGACCAGACCGAGGATGGAAAAGCACCCGGAGATTACCCAAAGGCATTTTTGGCTTTCAGTGTGAAGCGGGGAATTGTTTCTATTTATAGGGAAAACAGCACGCGGCTCCTAAACGGGGTTTGGCAAATTCACATTCCCAGGAATTTATGTTCTCCTTCCCTGCTGGCATTTCACACGGGCACAGCCCGACAATCCAGGAACCCGGTGACCCCACACATTTTATCTTCCTTGCCATCCTTTTGCCCTCTTGTTCCAGAGCAGGAATTTCCTGCCAGTGCCCGCAGAGCCCAGCCAGCCGCGAGCACTCCCAGTTTTTGCACAGATTCCGCCTTTCCAGACCCACCTTCTCCCTGTTCCTTTCTCCTTCCCGTTTGCTTTCCCTCAGCCATTCCCAGCAGCACAGCAGCGACTGCACCGCTGCATTAACAATTAATAACAGAGCAGCAACAAGGAGAAAAATGGGCGATAAATCAGCTTTAATTGGACAGGAATGATGCCAGGTACCCTCCTGCCCCTTTTCCATCTGGGCTCAGCCAGGCTCCCACCCTTTGAGCTCCAGGATGCTCCTCTTGGAGTTTGATCCAAGGATTTTGGTGTCATCCACGTGCTGGATCAAGGCTGAACCACCGCAGGATGCACCTGACAGAGCTCAGGGGCACAGAGAAGGCTTTTATTGCCATGGAAATGAAAAGAAGCCTCTGGAAACCTTGAAACCAGCCCAGGCTGGGCTCCAGTTCCCTCAGCAGGAAGGGAAGAGTTGGGAAGAGGCAGTTGGGAAGAGGCAGATGGTCCAAAATCCTGACAGCAGCAGCTCTGCGGGCTCCAGCCCAGAGCTTTGGGCTGAAATCTGAACCCTGAGAGGTGCCCAAAGCTTCCTGAGAGAGGCAGAGCCTGGCACCAGCGCGGAGTTCAAACCTGGGTCTGGAGCCCTCCCGTCTGGTGTCACGGTCAGACCCCGACCTGGGGGTGCAGCCTTGGCCCAGACGTGGCTGGAGCCCAAATGTGGCAGAGAAATTCATCCCAGACTCAGAAAAGCTCAAACCCCACCTCATCTCATCGCTGGGGGTTTCTATGGAATCATGGAATGGTTTGGATTGGGAGGGACCTTAAAGATCACCCAGGGACACCCCCAGGGACAACTCCCACTGTCCCAGGCTGCTCCCAGCCCCAATGTCCAGCCTGGCCTTGGGCACTGCCAGGGATCCAGGGGCAGCCACAGCTGCTCTGGGAATTCCATCCCAGCCCCTGCCCACCCTCCCAGGGAACAATTCCTTCCCAAGATCCCATCCAGCCCTGCCCTCTGGCACTGGGAAGCCATTCCCTGTGTCCTGTCCCTGAATCCCTTGTCCCCAGTCCCTCCCCATCTTTCCTGTTGCTCTTCAGGCCAAAATTATTTTGCCCCAAAGCTTCTCTTCTCCAGGCTGAACAACCCAAATTCTCTCAGCCTTTCCCAAACCCTTCTTGAAGAGTCGATATCACAGCCAGAACCTCCACTGCCAAAATCTGAGCTCCCAGCCACCCGGGCTACAGGAAAATCCCACCTCGGAAGTGACTCAGTGGGATACGGGCACAGGATGTGGATTGGCTCGGGACACAAATCTGTGCTCCCACCTCAAGAGCCCTTAAAATATCATCACTATTTGTGTGTGGGATTTCCCCTCTGAGAAATGTCCCAGGCCCTGCCCCTTCGGCTCTGTCCCTTCTTTCCTTCCTCACTTCCAAGATCCCATCTGGGAGGTGGCAGCAATTAGGAGTAATTAGCTCGGTCACCGAGCCTCTCATTAGCACTTCTTTGGGGCGGGAAACAGCCTGAGCAGCTTCTGGAAAATAACTTCACCCGTATCCTGCCTGAGTCATCCTCCCAGATTCCAAATGCCAGGCTGTTGGCATGGAAGGAACGGGGTAATGATGCCCTGGCTGCCTTGGAAAGGAGGAATTCCATGGGACAGCGGGAAAAGTGCTGAATTCCAAGCGGGATGCTTGGATCAGGCTTCATCAGCTCCTACTTTATACCCTGAAACCAACATTTTCCTTCAATAAAACTGATAAAGGGAGGGCAAGAAATGCAACTCCCCCAATGAAAACTCTGCAGAAGGAGGAAAACAGGAAGCATTTCTCGGAAATCCCTCGTCTCCCTCATTCCCATAATCGCCCAGTGCGGAATTCCTGGGTTTTTCTCTCTACTCAGGCATTTTCCCTGGGTTAGAAATCCATTATAAAAGTGCCAGATCATGAAGTTTACAAGCAGTGTGAGGGCTGAGTTGCTGTGGAATTACCCTGGGTTTGCTCTTGAGCATTTCCGTCTTCGACTCTGATCCTGCATGATCTGGTGGGCAGCAGGAGCAGCCAGAAAAATAAAAATAAAATAAAAAAAAAAAAAAAGGAGTTATCCTGGTATTTTGTGGCTCAAGTCTGACATAAATCCTGCTCAGCAGAGCTGGAATGCTGCAGGACTTGGGGACAGAGTGAAAATCCCCTGGTTTTCACATCCAAACACCCCAAACCACCGAAATTTCCCACCCTCAGTGTGAAACCTCAGAGGTTTTGCAGCCAGGAACGGCACAATTGACAAATGGGAATTCCAAGCAGGAGCTGCTGTGGGAAGACGGGCCAGGAAAGGGAAAAATGAAATATTTCCAACTGGAGAAACGTGCAGAGGCTTTGCTGCTGAAGACAGGGGTGATATTTGCTGTTGTCCTGACCAAAAACTCACTCCTTTGAAACATGTTCAGTGGTGTTGAGCCGGGGGCGAAACAAAGTCAAAAATTCCCATTTTTTTTCCAGACCAGCTTTTTCCCAATGGATTTTTCACCGAGTGGGTCTTTCCATGGACAGAGGCATCATTAAAATGAGGGTTTGCTGTTCCCTCCTCAGTTTTTCATCACGGAATGGGCCGGGCTGGGAAGACCCCAGTGGGTCACTGGTGTCACCTCCCTGCTCCAGGAGGAGGACAGGGCGCAGGATCGTGTCCGTGTGGCTCTGGAATATCCCATGAGGAGACTCCCCAGCCTCTCTGGGATCTATCCAGGGCTCAGGCACTGCCCAGGGAAGAAGTTTTCCCGCATTTCCAGGGGGAATTGCTGGGATCAGTCCCTGCCCGTCCCTCTGGTGCCGCTGCTGGGCCCTGGAGCAGAGCCTGGGCCCTGCACACATGAAGTCCCCTTGATGTCCCCTCAGTGTCCCCTCAATGTCCCCTCAGTGTCCCCTCAGTGTCCCCTCAGTGTCCCCTGTCCCAGCCCCTGATTTGCTGATAATTCTGTTCTTCTTAAACAAACCCAGCCCCGCTGCCGAACGGAATTCCCGTTCGGAATTTCAGGTGGAACAGCAGCACCTCGGTGGAGTCGTGACAGGCAGAGCTTTACGATTCCGGCCGCGGGGATGCCACCAGCCCTGTCCCCGATCAGTGGGTGTGGGCACACCTTGGATGCATTATTATGGGCTGCATCCGTCGGAAAAGTGACGTCGGGGATCGCCAAACCGACAAAACGACCCCGAAATCAAAACCCAGCCCGATGCACCATCTGTGAGAGGAAAGGAACTTTTAATTGAGGACAGGGGAGGGGACACTGATCCTGCAGCAGGAATGAGCCAAGAATTCCTTAATTTTGTAGGATTTCAACGCTGTCACTTCAGTGGGACATCGGCACATCGCGGAGTGTCCCCAGCGGATAAAGGGATGCCAGCTCAGCCTTAATTCCTAAACAGTGGCCTTGGAATGATGTTCCTGGGAGAAAAGAAGGATGCTGGGTCGGGAAAGCAGCAGGATCCTTTGGATGTCTCCACGTTCTCCAAAGGCACCCCATGGTGGGAGGGTCTGTTGGGTTTGATGTATTAGGGCCGTTACGGGGCTGGAGCAGCTCGATTTTGGTCTTAATGAGACCTTTTCAATGAAAAAAAACCCACTCAGACTCCCATCTTCGGTCACAGAGGGTGGAAAGAGCCCTGTGAATCATCATTTTCAGGCTGCAGAAGAGGATTTCATCCTTCCCCAGCTGGAGTTTTAGGGCTCTCCAGTGTCAGGAAATACCGCTGTTTTTATTTACGCTCTAAAATAATAGCGGGGCTTTGGGGAACGGGGCCATTTTTCAACAACTCTTTGCAAATCTGGGGCTCCCACAAATCAGTTTTGTGCAGATCCTGGGGTGGGGGGAGGCACAAAAAGAGCCCCATTTCCTCCGCGTTTGAATGATTTTCTCCCCAAAGATTTGGGATCTGCATCCTCAGCACCCTCCCCTCGCTCTGGGGTCATGTTTTGGGGCCGGGAGGTTTTTAAGGTCACAGAATATTGTTGGGATTTTGGTTTGGAATCCCTGTTTTTGATTTGGGCTGGTGGGAAGTGGGGAATGGCACAGATCAGCCCCCCTGATGGTTCTGCAGTTTTGAGACGCGCAGGTCTTTGGCCAAAGGGAATTTTGGACTGGGGAATTGCCTTTCTCTTCCTTGTTAAAAGCTTTTTCCTGGATTTTTTTGGCTTTTGGTTGGGTTTTTTCCTTGTTGTTTTGTTTTGAGGGTTTTTTGTTTGATTTGGATTTTTTTTGGTTTTTAAATGTTCGGGTTTTTTGTTTGTTTGTGGGGTTTGTTTGGTTTGGTTTGGGTTTTTTGGGGGTTTTTGGGGGGGGTTTGTTTTGTTGGTTTTGGGGTTATTTTTGTTGTTGTTAGTTTTGTTTTGTTTTTTGTTAACAGCCAATTTTTTTTTTCCCATCTTGAAAAGCACCAAGGGGACAACGATCCAGAGAATTCCTGGAGAAAATGGGCATTTCTGTGGACTTGTCCTTCTCCTGCCGAGCTGGTGGCACATTCTGAGCAGAACAAAACCCATGGAAGTGAAAGGCTGGGATTTGAGAAGGAGCAGGAAGGCAGAGACCAGGTTTGGGCACCGTCCCCTCTTCTGTCCCCACATCAATGACCTCGATTTTCCCGATGCCTCAAAGCCACTTTTGGAGAGTTTGAGGTGGATTCCTCAGGAGGGAAAATGCTGAAATATTTCAGCCACCTGAACCCCAGAAGAGGCTCCAATTAGGCTTTCAAACCTAAAAAAAAAGAGTCACCTTTCAAAACAGAGATTAAACAAATATCACAGAACCCAGGAATAGCCAGGGCTCCATCCCAGGGGCTCTGCATGGGCACTCCGGCGTGGGACTGACAGGGAAAGCCAGCACCGGGAAAGGGATTCAGGAGAATTCCAGGTGAAATGTTGGTCCCACCCCTCCCCACCCTGGAATTGTCCAACAGCCAGGATTTGCGGCCTGAGATTGTGGGATCTGAATGTACCAGCCCCGACCTTTCCTAACCCCTAGATTAGGTGTTCCCACCTCCGGGAGGAGGAAGCACAGCCCGAGGCGCCCATGGGCACAGGAGGATCCGTGCAATTCCCGAGGATTTGTGGGGGCAGAGCAGCCCCGGGCTCTGGGACAGCTTTGGCAGCGATCCTGCTCCATGGGGAACTTCCATCCCCAATCCCACATCCTGGGCCATCCCTGCTTTCCCCCAAAGGGAATGGGGTTTGCTGTGCTCCGTGGGGAACTTCCATCCCCAATCCCACACGGCTGGGCTGTCCCTGCTTTCCCCACCAGGGAATGGGGTTTGCTGTGCTCCGTGGGGAGCTTCCATCCCCAATCCCACATGGCTGGGCTGTCCCTGCTTTCCCCACCAGGGAATGGGGTTTGCTGTGCTCCGTGGGGAGCTTCCATCCCCAGTCCCACATCCTGGGCCATCCCTGCTTTCCCCCAGAGGGGTGCCAGGACACCCAGGGGTGCTGGGCAGTGCTGGGCACATCCCTGCCATCGGGATTTGCTCCCTCGCTCCAGGGATTCACCCCACACCCGCCAGGGCAGAGGGAAGCTCTCCCTGCTGGCCCCATTGGTGTCCCGGTGGTGTCACAGATTTCTGCCCCATTAACGGGTTTGGGGTTTTGCCCTGTGAGCTGCTGAGCAGATCTTATCCCTGGCAGCAGCTCCGTAAAGCTTTGTGAGGTTCCGTGGATCCCATAAACCCAGCAGAGGCTGCTCCCGGGAATCTTGGCGCAGCCCTCGGAGCGTGGTGAGCTGGACTTGTGCAAAACCCCAACCACAAACCGATGAAATCCTGCTGCAGCCCAGAGCAAAACCCTATTGCAGCGCTGAGCACAAGAATGAGGCAACCCTGCCCTGGTGACTCCTGCCCCAGCTGCTTCCAGAAGCGTTTTCCCACCCTGTCCGTAAAATACCAACGTCTCTGGAGAACGCAGCAGCTTTGCTTTGATTTTCGTTATTGTTAATAAGGATTTTTGCAGCAATTTCTTGGGGCCACTGTTACAGGTGATGTCCCAGAAGTGGTGCCTGATTCCTGCACCTGAGGGCGTTCATTCTGCTCAGGTGATTCCCCCCCTGCAGAACTGGGATCCAACATCCAAAGGACCTGGAGCTGCTGGAGAGAGCCCAGAGGAGACCACGGAGCTGCTCCAGGGCTGGAGCCCCTCTGGAGCCAGGCTGGGAGAGCTGGGGGTGCTCAGCTGGAGAGGAGAAGGCTCCAGGAAGAGCTCAGAGCCCCTTGCAGGGCCTGAAGGGGCTCCAGGAGAGCTGCAGAGGGACTGGGGACAAGGGATTCAGGGCCAGGACACAGGGAATGGCTTCCCAGTGCCAGAGGGCAGGGCTGGGTGGGATCTTGGGAATTGGGAATTGGGAATTGTTCCCTGGGAGGGTGGGCAGGGGCTGGGATGGAATTCCCAGAGCAGCTGTGGCTGCCCCTGGATCCCTGGCAGTGCCCAAGGCCAGGCTGGACATTGGGGCTGGGAGCAGCCTGGGACAGTGGGAGGTGTCCCTGCCATGGCAGGGGTGGGATGGGATTTAGGATCCCTCCCAACCTAAACCATTCCATGAGTGTTTTCCTGGGAAAGTTCCCTCTGCTTATTTCACCCCCCAACAGCCGTTCCAAGGATGCTGAGCTATCCCTGCATCTGCTCCCTGAAATAAACAGGGAATTTCTCACTGTTCCCTTTCCCTTCAGTCTCCAGCAGTTCCCGGAGCACTTGCAGAGCCACCACAAATTTATGGGGCGGCCTCACATCGTAAAACCCGTCCAGAATCTTCATCTTTGAGCAGCTTTCAGACCACAAGAATTCGAAATCTTGCTGTGCCAGAGGCTTGGGCAGATATCAGGGCTCGTTTTTTTTCCTTTTGAAAGCTCATTCAGAGTTATGGACATTTTTTGGCCAATTTAAATTGGGAGTTGAAGATAGAATTCCAGCCAAAACATGCTCTGTCTCTCCCTTCCCCGAAATAAGTCGGTTATTCCAAGGGAAAACGCTCCCTGTTCAACAAGAGGGGAATATTTTTTCCCCCCTGTCCCAGACTAAACTGGAATTCCATGAGATTATTCCTCCAGAAATTCCTGTTAAGGATTAACGTGGAGTGAGGAGAGAATCTCACAGAGGGTAAAGCACATCCAGGATTTCACCACGGTGAGGGAAGAGCGTGTTGGAATCGTTCCTTTGTGGGGAATATCTTTGCTCTGGAGGGTTTTCCAGGGGTATTTCAATCAAATTTTTAGCAGGAATTCGGTCACTTTGGGAAAAACATGGTAGCCACAGATTGAGGGCTTGTGAGGTTTTTTTTCCTCACTGATTTTTATTCAGATAAAAAGAATTGAGGAAACACTGGAAGATGGAACAACTTGGAGAAAAGTGTTGGAGAAGGAAGAGGACAAACTTAGTGTTCAGAGTGGAGAAAAAATGGTATTAAAATTTTTAAAAATGGAAAGTTGGTTTCCCTGTGTTTCCCACTGCAGGGCTGTTGGTGAAGGCACATGGGGATAATTCCTGTTGCGGAATTTTGGGAGCTCAGGGAAGCGTTTTCTGCCAGGCCAGGTTCTCACTCAGCCATCCTGGGAGCCTTGGGGTTGTTGGGATTTGGGGTGGCCAGGAAGGGCTGGAAAAAACCCGATGGAAAGCTGGTTTCCCTGGATTTCCCTCTGTGGGGTTGTTGGGGAAAGATACATCCTGACAATCCGTGTTGCTGCGGAATTTTGGGAACTCAGGGAATGTTTTCTGCCAGCACTCGCTGGAGCCGCCCCGGTTCACACCTGGGCATCCTGGGAGCCTCGGAGCTGTTGGGATCTGGGGTGGCCGGGAAGGTCCCAAGGCAAAGCTTTCACTGCTTCCCCATCCATGGAAGCGCTCGGAGGAAAGGCTGCACGGGAATTCCACAACCCCTTTTCCCGGGAAAACAAAGCTTTCCCTGTTCCCTCTCCCCTCAGCCACTCTCAGAGCAATTTTCCCTGCGCTGGGATAAGTTGGGAAGCACTTCCAAGGGTTCTGTGCTAGGACACATCCCATGGAGCGGGAGGTGGAGCAGAGCTTTGGGCTCACGGGGTCAGCGCTGGAAAATTGGATTCCCTGGATTTTCCACAGCTGTTGGTGAAGGTACATCCTGACAATTTTTCTTGCTGTGGAATTTTGGGAGCCAGGAAACAGGAGCAACAGCAAAGAAAATGTGGAATATTTTCCTGACCAGGCCCCTTTTCTCCGGTGAGATTTCATCCCCTTCCTGCTGTGATGACTTTTTATCTCTGGATCTGTTGTGTCTGGATACCCTGGAGCTGAAATGCTCCTTAGCTCCTCTCCTAGGAGGGAATTCTGGATTTGCTGTGAATATATTGGCTCTGCCCTCTGGCTGGGAAGGCTCTGCTTTGCCTTCTGCAGCCACAGCCTGGCAGGGAGTGGTGCTGCTGAGATTCCCTCAAATTCCCCATCCCAGAGAAGGATCTGGATTTATCCAGCACCCCCTGGAATTCCTGAGGGAAGGCACAGAAGCAGCAGCAGCAGCTCCAGGAGTTCATTAAAACTCATTTTTGGCAGATCAGTTGAAAAATGGAAATCCCGGGGCCTGCCCGCGCTCTTTGTGGAGCTCACTCCCCGTTTTTCTCATCCCTAATAAAACACACAATTCCCAACGTCAGCCCGGCTCAGGTGTTTTTCCTCTAAATCCATTTCAAGGCAGAGCAGGCGAGCAGAAATCAATATTTCTCCTCAGGGAATTTGAAAGGACCAATTCCACGAATCCACAAATTTTCGGGGCCTTGTGCTGAGCTGGAGTGGCCGCCCCAGGGACACCAGGTCTACCCAGGGAACTGCAAATGGAATTATCGCTGCTCCCGCATCAGCCGGGCTTTGGGAAGGGCTGTTCCCAACAAAAACGCTTCCCTGTGGCTCAGGCGTGGGCAGAACTCGCCGGGAGCCCCAGGCTGGCAGGGTGAAATCAGGATTTTTGCTCTGGGCAGGATGAGCTTTTCGCAGCTGGTTGTGAAATTCTCGGGCCAAGCCCGAGCAGCTCCGGCCCGGAGCGGAGAGTGGCAAGGGGTAAAAGCAAATCCCAGCCACTGGCTCAGCCTCGCCTCTCCCCTGCCAGCTTGGGGCAATTATATCTGATTATAAAAAGCCTTTCGCCGAGCTGGAGCAGCGCTCGGCTCCAGGGAGGAGAGGGAATGTGCACAAAGAGGGATTAAAAATACCGGTTTGGGGTGAGCTCGCCCCGGTTGTGGAAGCAAAAAGCTCCCAAAAGCTCCCAAAAGCGTGGCGGGAGTGGGCAGGAGGTGCCAGCACAGCAGCTGCCCAAGGTGCCACAGGGAGCTGAGGCTCAGCTCTCAGCTCTCTGCTCCTCCCGGAGTTAAACATATCCCTTACCTCAGATGCCCTTTGCAGGAGGCGGAATCATTTGCATTTTGATGCTCTGGCATTTTCTAAACCACCGAGACATCAGAATTTTTATCGCCTTCAACAACTGCGTTGCCAAGGGCAACGCTCGGGAATCTGTTCCCGAGCATCCAGCCCTGCCTGCAGCAGAGGGCGGTGTTTGAGTGGGAAAAATGCATATTTATAGGAAAATTATGGAAAAATCGCTCTGGAACCCTGGGCAAAATTCGGGGTCAGGGTCTCTCATGGCCGTGGCAATGGTACCAACCCACCCCAGTCCGTCTGCAAACTCCTTTGTGTGCTGCTCCTGGGTTGTAACTTTGACTGGATAATCCCTGTCCCAAAGGATTTGGGATTTAAAAATCCTCCTCCCCATGCATCGCTGCCGTCCTCCTGGATCCCAGCCTTCCCTGGCTCCGATTCCTGGGATCTGCTCTGCTCTGAGAGGAAAACTCCACGAGGAAACACCGTTAAATATTTGCTGTGCTTGTTTCCATGAGAGAAGTTAAACACTCCCAGTCTTGACTTCCATTTCCCGGGATGAACTTTCCCAATCCAGGTCATCTGTGCTCCGATGGTTTCCCATCAGCACAGACAGAGAAGTGATTTAATTTTTGGTGTCCCTTTGAACTTTGAAAAGTGGGAAGGAGACAATTGTGCCGCGCTGGGGGAATCCCTGAGCCCTGCTCTGGCTCTGGCCAACCTTTGAGGAAACCTGGATGTTTTCATGGTCGTTTATTCCCATCATTTTTATAAGGATGGGGCAGATTCTTCCTGATGTTTAAGGAATTTCTTGCTGGAGAAAAGCGGGGTGGTGCCCACGAGGGTTGGTGGAGGCTCTGCTGGTATTTCTCCACCGTCTCTCCCTTCCCAGGGAGAAGGGAGGCAGAAGCCAGACTTAAATTCGATGTTTCTGCATCGAACAGGAAACTCTGTGACAAATCAGACGAGAAAATAACACGTTGCAAGAAATAGTGCAGCCACTGGTGGGCTGCTGCTGTCCCTATTTAACTTCTCAGCAATTTTTCTTGTTTTTTGCTTTTTGGCTGGACTTTGTAAGGGGGAAAAAAATGCCTGGCAGCAGCAGAGAGCAGCCCAAGGCTTGCTGCAAACCTCCCCTGGTCCCACAGCCACTTCAGGGTGGGTTTTAGGGACGGTTAATTACCTGAGATCTCTTAACAAGAGGTGAGGCTCAGCCTCCCCCACCCAGTGTGGTGCTCTCAGGCCGAGTTCCAGCTGGGCACTGGTGTGGGGGAGCTCACCTGGATTTTGGGGCACCAAACCCTGCCCCTGTCCCTGCCCCAACCCCAGGGATGGGTCCCTCAGGGCTCACCCTGAGGTTCTGCCCTGGGACTTTTCCAATCCCAACCCTTTTCCAACCCTAACCCACTTCAGGCTGTGTTTTGTGGACACTTAATTACACAAACCCTCTTAAAAAGAGGTGAGACTCAGCCTCCCCCACCCGGTGTGGTGCCCTCAGGCCGAGTTCCAGCTGGGCACTGATGTGGGGGAGCTCACCTGGATTTTGGGGCACCAAACCCTGTCCCTGTCCCTGCCCCAGCCCCAGGGATGGGTCCCTCAGGGATCACCCTGAGGTTCTGCCCCGGGACCATGCGCAGCAAGCTCAGGTTGTTGCCGTCAGCCGCCCCAGCCACGCGAGCTCGTGATCCAATTTCTGCAGAGCAAACATCTGAAATAACTCCCTGAAGTGCTTCTGTGGTGTTTGGGGTTTAATTAAACTCCCCCGGATGCGAGGGCAGGAGCTGGTGGGGCGGTGAAAAGGTGCCAGGAAAACCAAACCCTCCTTAGAATAAAGAGGGGGAAAAACATCAGGGAGAAAAGGGAATAAAAGCAGGAATTAGAGCCCTGGCTGGTCCATAAACAGCAATAAATTCCGAGCAGAGGATCAGGTTTTCTTGCAGGTTTGAATTTCATGCTCTTGGGGGGAGATGGGACCACATTTTGATAGGTGTTTATGACTTTTTTATCACTGTTTTTTAAATCACTGCTGCTGCAAGGGAGTTCTTTTATAGATATTGATATATTTTATATATATGTGTATATT
>VXAD01005096.1:43566-56799 GCA_013399195.1 Dicrurus megarhynchus | reverse complement strand
TATTTATATTATTTATATTGGAAAATCAGATGTTGACCTGGGAGTTTCAGCTCACAAACTCCATTCACTGCACCTCGTGCTGGAGGTGCTTGGTTTTATACCCCAAATATGCTTTAACAATTCACTTTTTGTGTCTTTCCAGCATTTTTAAATTTTATTCACGTAAATGCCAAAAAAACCCCCCAATTTTTTAATAGAAATCCAACCAAATTCCGATTTCAGCTTGTCAGAAATTATTAAATAGCAGATGGGAGCCGTTCTGTGTTTTTGAGAATAAATAAATATAATAAATAAATAAACAGATCAATCAGGGCTTCAAACAGGACTCCTGACTCAGAGACTCTGGGTTAGAATTGCTGAGAATATTTTGCGTTCTCCAGGCAGCAAAAACTCCCAAATTTAGGGTAAATTAATTTATTCTCATCTCCCCAGCAGCGTCAGGAACGAGATAAAAATCCATTTTTTAAGTGAAAGTTCCTCGTGGTTTTTCGTTCTGCTCAAACCGCGGTGTTCACTCGGGTCCTGCTCCGGGTTTGGGATAAATTCCAGGGCAGGGAAGGGAATTCTCACCCCAGTTTTGGGTCTGTGGGACAAAATCCTGGGGTTGAGCTAACAGAGCACAACAATCCAAAAAAAAAAATGGAGAAAAAAAGGAAATAAATTCGGTAATTTGGGGTTTGTCATGGAGGAAATGAATTCCTGCACTTCTGAGGAGAGCGGATTTCGGAAGCAGAGGAGAGGTCCCAGCTGGAAATCCTCTGCCAGCCAGAATTGAGGTTTTATTCCTGCTTTTCCCATATTTCAGGTGAGGTTTGGGTAGAAACCCAAAGTTTGGTCAAAGGATTTGGTAAAAACCCAAGTTTTTGGGAAAATAATTTGGTAAAATCCCAAGTTTTTGGGAAAATAATTTGGTAAAATCCCAAGTTTTTGGGAAAATAACTTGATAAAAGCCCAAGTTTTTGAGAAAGTAATTTAGAGCTGCTTGGATCCATCACAAAGGGGTATTTGTGGCAATCCAGGAGCAATTTAAAGCTGGAATTTTATTAAATCCTTCATGGGATTTCATCAGAAAATGATCTCTGGGGCAGATTTCTGGGCTTTGGCCTCTGGGGGTTCAGCCCTGTCCCTCTCTCCCTCTTCCCTGAATTTCTGGGATGAGTCCTGGGGGATATGAAGCTCATCCTCCAATACCTGGGGGAAATTTGGATTATCCTGATGTGGGGAAGGGGAGATCCCCAGCGGAGGTATGGAAAACCTCAGGGAATAAAGTCCTGAAGGAATTTTCCAGGCAGCAGCAGGAGCCAGCGGGGTGGGAGACGCTCCTGGAATTCCTGGGAGGAGCAGGATGGGTCTGGAGATGCTCCGAGAATTCCTGGGAGGAGCAGGATGGGTCTGGAGATGCTCCTGGAATTCCTGGGAGCAGGATGGGTCTGGAGATGCTCCGAGAATTCCTGGGAGGAGCAGGATGTGTCCTCCCAGAAATTAGAGGACGGTGGGTGATGCTCCTGGAAATTCTGGAATCAGAATGGATCCTCCCAGAACATGCAGGATGGTGGGGAGATGCTCCTGGAATGCCTGGGAGCAGGATGGTGGGGAGATGCTCCTGGAATTCCTGGGAGCAGGATGGGTCTGGAGATGCTCCTGGAATTCCTGGGAGGAGCAGGATGGGTCCTCCCAAAAAGTGCAGCACAGTAGGAGATGCTCCCGGAATTCCTGGGAGCAAGATGGATCCTCCCAGAACATGCAGGATCATGGGAGATGTTCCTGGAATTCCTGGGAGCAGAATGATGGGAGATGCTCCTGGAATTCCTGGGAGGAGCAGGATGGGTCTGGAGATGCTCCAGGAATTCCTGGGAGCAAGATGGATCCTCCCAGAACATGCAGGATGGTGGGGAGATGCTCCTGGAATTCCTGGGAGCAGGATGGGTCTGGAGATGCTCCGGGAATTCCTGGGAGCAGGATGGGTCCTTCCAGCATTTCCTTCCAGCCCCAGTTCTCCCCTTCCCGATCCAGCTGGCGCTTGGAGGAGCTTTCAGAGGGAAGTGCTGGGATGCCACAGGCAGAAAATTCCCGGTGCTGCCAGGACAGGACCTCCAGCCCACTCAGCTCCTGCAGTTCCACAGGAAAATTCCCGGTGCTGGACATGCATCCCGCTCAGTTCTCTCTCTGCCCCATCCATCCCCCGGCCCAGCTGGGATCAGGGCTTCCCTCTGCCTCCCCCTTTTCCCGGGCAGGAAAACCTTCCCTGCTGTTCCTTTGTGTGGCTGCCAGCAGCTGCAGCTGGTTCCTGTCTTTCCCGTGAAATGTTCCCGGTTTTCCAGAGACGCGGGATTGCTTTTAGGGAAGGGGTTAAATGAAAACCAGGCTCAGCCCTTTCCCCGTGCCTTGCACGGCGAAGGAGGGAAAACCTCGCTCCGCATTTCCTCGCTGCACCCCTTTGAAAAGGAGCTCCTGGGCATGGCTGGGATGCTGTTTTCTGGGAAAAATCTGGATGCAGCGCAGGGAAGCTGATCCCATCAAAGCAAATCCAGCTGCCAGGAGCCCTTGGAATTGTGCCAGGCCCCGGGCAGGACAGCCCTGGGCTGGTTCTGCTGCACCTCATAAAGCCTTGATCCCACATCCCCACCTTCCCTCCCGCATTTCGGAGCGTTCCCGTCGTACTCCTGGCCACGGGGAGGGAGGAGCGGGGGGAAAATATTCCGGTGGGAAATGGAAGGGAACTCAATTCCATCCTGCCTGGGCTGGGAGTGGAAATGAAACCGAGATTTCCCTGGGTGGAAGGGGAAGCTGTGAGTGCGCAGCTCCTTCCCTCGGCTTTCCCACCCCTTCTCCTGCCTGGAATCATCCCAAGGCAGGACAGGACACTTTGCATTCCTGTTTTTATAGGGAAAGCCGGGTTCCTGGGATTTTTGAGGCTCTGTAATTGCCGGGTTGGTGGTGAGGAACTGCTGGGTTATAATTAAGAGCTGAATTTTTGGGGTGAGGGGAGGGGAAAAAAAATAATCCAGCAGTAGCTGGGACAGCCGTGAACGCCTGGAATTCATCACTGGATGTGCTGGGAAATGGGGCTGGACAAGTCCTGTGCCCTGCAATTCCTGGGCCTTGTCTCTGGCTGGAAGAGAGATAAGGGTGCTGGAAGAGATAAGTGGTGTCCCTAAAACCCTTCATGGCACGGGGACGTTTCTTTTCCCGGAGGAAATGGGAATTTGGGTTGATTCCAGAAAAATCCTGGCTGCTGGGAAGGTGATAGCCTCCAAACCCTGCTGACCAAATCGATATCCAGGAATTATTCCATCTTTTTTTTTTTTTTTTTCCCAAAAAACCTTAAATTGACGACAGGCCAAAGCGTTACCAACAACTCAATAACGAGGAGCAAAGATTTCCCAGAATCCCGCACTGCTTGGGGTTGGGAAGGACCTTAAATCCCATCCCATTCCAAGCCTTCCATGGGCAGGGACACCTCCCGCTATCCCAGGTCGCTCCAATTAATTGGAGGAATCGGATGGAGAACTTCCCACCAGCCAGGCTTTGCTGCTTGACCTTGCCCAATAATCTGATTTTCAAAAATAAAAAATTAAGAACAACGTAATGAGGCATCCCTAAAAGGAATGAATAAAAAAGGGATGGATCATTATGGCCCCATTCCCGAGGGAGAGGCTCCCAGTGTCTGGAAAAGAGGGAATGATGCGCTCCTTCTCTCACGCCTCCCGGTAAATTAAAATTTGGGAGATTTCTGGGAGCACAAAGAGGCTAAAAAATGGCAATTCCCGCTGAGGAGAAACGCGGCAGGTTGGAAATGAAAACACTTCCTGCGTGGTTTGCACGGAACCTGGAACTTTGCTCCTCCTGACATCCATAAAAACCGAGGCTCTCATTCCTGTGTTCAAACAGCAACATTAGAAAATGGAGCATTTTAATTAATTTCTCTCCTCAATGGGGAATTTTTGGGTTTTCTTGAGGTAAAAGCAAGGCAGGGCCTGATCCTCACCTCCCTGGGCGGGTTCCTGGCTTGTCCTGGGAGATCCCGGCGCGGGATTTGGGGAATAAGGATCAAACCACGCCCGCGGCCTCGTTCCTCACCTCAGGAACAGCTGGGAAGCCTCAGTTTGTCCTCAGCCCCTGAAAACCACGGAAATTCCAACGGTTTCCATGAGCATTCTAAAAGGGATTGAGGCATTTTTAATGCTGTTCGTTTTTAATTCTATTATTTCTGTTAATTTGGTGGATCCCTCCGTGAATGTTTGGTCATTCCCTCCGCTCCACCCTGCCCTGGCAGGTTCTCCCAGCTGAGCCTCTTCCAAGTGCCCAAAAAATTCCCAATTTGACGCCCCAAATTCCCTGGGAGTCCTGCCAGGAGGCAGAGTTTGGAACAGGATCTTTGCTGACGTTACCGATAAAAACAACGATAAAAATGAAGAGAAATTAAAATTAAAATTAAAAAAATTAAGATAAGGATAAATAGAAAAAATAAAGATAAGAATAAAAATAAAATTTTAAAAAATATAAATATAAATACAGTTATAAATATAAATGTAAATGTAAATATAAATATAAATTAAATGTAAATATAAATGTAAATGTAAATGTAAATGTAAATGTAAATGTAAATATACATACACATATACATATACATATACATATGCATACAGATATAAATATAAATACAGATATAAATATAAATACAAATATAAATATAAACATAAATATAAATATAAATATAAATATAAATATAAATATAAATATAAATATAAATATAAATACAAATATAAATATAAACATAAATATAAATATAAATATAAATATAAATATAAATATAAATACAGATATAAATATAAATATAAATATAAATATAAATATAAATATAAATATAAATATAAATATATAAATCCCACCAATCCTCGACTCCTTGATACCATTTTAGAACCCCCCTGTGTGACCCCCAGCTCTCTGCTTTAGCAGACCGACCTTCCCAAGCCCAAAAAACGGGAATTAACTGCGGGAATTCCCATTCCTTTGTCCTTTTTTGCCCCAAGCCAAACTTCCCGTTCGAAATCCTCTTTTCAGCCCCGCTCTTCCCAGGCCCAGCAGGGCTGACAGAAGCGACCTCGGCTCCTCATTTCTTCCCCAATTCAACGACAAAATTCCAAAAAATCCTTCCCAAATCCATCCAGCGCCTCCTTTTTTCCCGGTTTTTCCCCTCAGCCGCTCCAAGGATTCGCCCTGGGGTAGAACGCTCCGGGTAACGCAGATTTCAGATGACGGGAGAAGCAGAAATCTTCCGTTTTTTAGGATTTTTTATCTCATCCCACCACGAGAAGGTTTTGGGTCTCGGCCCCGCTGAAAAATGTTGGGAGGATTTTGCGGGGCTCGTTTTCCACGGATTTTTCCTGGTTTTTCCCCACTTTGGACCTTTGCAGGGATGAGGAAGAGATGAGCAAAGAGATCCCAAAGTTTCCCATCCTCACGGAGAGTCCCTGCCAGCTCCGGGAGGGGAGGATGGGGCTGTGCCTCTGCTCCAGCACCACCAAAACGGGATTTTCCTGGGGTTTTGGGTCGTTTTCCTGCATTTTTGGGTCGTTTTCCTCTGGTTTTTGGGGTCATTTTCTTCAGTTTTTGGGATTGTTTTCTTCATTTTTTGGGGTCATTTTCCTGCATCTTTTTGGGTCGTTTTCCTGTGGTTTTTGTGGTCATTTTCTTCAGTTTTTGGGGTTGTTTTCTGCATTTTTGGGGTCATTTTCCTGCATCTTTTTGGGTCGTTTTCCTGCATTTTTGGGGTCATTCTCATGCATTTTTGGGGTAGTTTTCCTCCATCTTTTGGGGCCAGTTGCCTGCATTTTTGGGGTTGTTTTTTCCTGCATATTTTGGTCATTTTCCTGCGTCTTTTTTGGGGTAATTTTTCTTCATCTTTGGGTCATTTTCCTGCATCTTTTTTGGGTGGTTTTCCTGCATTTTTTTGGGTAATTTTCTGCATTTTGGAGTAATTTTCCTACATTTTTTGGGTTGTTTTCCCCAATCTTTTTGGGTTGTTCTTCTGCATTTTGGGCCATTTTTCTGCATAATTTTTGGGTAGTTTTCTGCATTTTTGTGGTCATTTTCCTGCATTTTTGGGGTAATTTTCCTGCATTTTTGGGTCGTTTTCCTCCATCTTTTTGGGTCATTTTCCTGCATTTCTGTGTCATTTTCCTGCATTTTTGGGTCGTTTTCCTCCATCTTTTTGGGTCATTTTCCTGCATTTCTGTGTCATTTTCCTGCATTTTTGGGTCGTTTTCCCCATCCCCAGCTGTCCCTGCTGCTGGAAGGACGCTGTGGTGCAGGGGCACCCCGGGCAGGTGACAGGGATCAGCTGCTGCCTCCAGCTATTCCTGGTGCCAGGAATTGCTATTTTTACTCGGAGCAGCAGCGGGCTCGGTTTAAAGAGATTCATTTCATTTCAGCATCAGGAGGAATTTAAATTCACTTATTTAAAAAACAGGGACCTTTTCAGCAGCTCCCCATCAGGCAGCGCTGGCACGTCTCCATTCCTCCTCATTCCCTACATTTTTCCTGCCTTTCCGTGGAGAATCCAGAGCTTCACTCCCCAAAGCCAACGCAGGCAGCTTGGGGAACTTGGAAAGCAGAGTTTATGCCTAATTAAAACTTCCCAATTTGGTGTTTGGAGAGCAGCAAACCACCGGCAGAGCCCTGCAAAGGACGGAACCCAAAGGAACAGAAGGGGAGAAATGAATATTTCGGTGTGGGAATGTGCAGGGGGAACTTCCAGAACCTCTGGAGCTGCAATCAGGCTTTGAAGTGCCTTGGTGAGGGATTTTTGCTCCTCACAGAGCTCTTGTGGCTTTAAAACTTTATTGTTACAGATTTATGGGATATCCTGAGTGGGGAGGGATCCACAGGGACTGAGTCCAGCTCCTGGACCCTGACAGTCCCACCCTGGGCATCCCTGGGAGCGGTGTCCAAACGCTCCTGGAGCTCTGGCAGCCTCGGGGATCCTTGGACACCGCAGAATTTCCTTGGCTTGGGGTTTAAACCCGATTGGGGCAACATTTGGATGGGAAACCTCTTTGGGAATCGCCAATATTTTATTAATATGAAAACGTGGCTTCCTGAGATTTGAAAGGGCTCCTCTGCTGGGAGCTCTGGCAGCCTCGGGGATGCCAGTCAGTCCCAGACTGCCCTTCCCCAGAATCCATCCTAAACCCCCTGAGAGTTTCTCACCGTTCATATTTTCTATTTCCCAGCAGAGGAACTCCAGGGAACCCAAAACTTCCAGGTTTGGGCTGGGAAGGGGAGGAAGGCACCTGGATGAAGACCACAAAGAGCTGGGGCAGGGCCCTGGGAAAGATTTGCCCATGTGCTGCTGGTGGAACGTGGATTTTGCACCCATCCTGCCAGCCCATCTTTTGCCCACTCCTGGCTGGTTTTCCTCGTAGAAACCCTGTTTATTCCCATCCCTACTTTTCCAATTTCTGGATCGAGTTTCCCTCGATGAAATTCCTGAGGTACCTGTGAAACCCCTGCCTGCCTTGTGTGACTTTATTGACAAATGGCTGCACCCGCCCCCTCCCCTTGTTCGATTTATTGAACAGTTAAAAGTTTCTTTTTAAAGAACAAAAACAACCCCGAAAAAAACCCCTGCCCTGAGGCGTTTTTCCCTTTTTGCAGAAGGTCAGCAGGGACAGTTCGGTTTTCCTCTTGGATAACAAATCCTCTGGAGAAGTTTGTGCAGCTCAAGGGGAAAAAGAAACATTGCCAGTGCTGGGAAGTGAAAATCTGGAGATGGGAACATCCTGTTGGATTTTATTCCTTTTTTTCAGGAATACTGAGGGGGTTATAAGGGGTTGTTTTATTGTGAGGCCCATCTGTGGCGTGGCCCCTCTGCCCTGGAAACTCCTGATTCTCAGGACTCAATAATGCAAATTAGGTGTGTGTTAGTTAATTATTTCAGAAATCCTGTTGAACTCATGGAATCAGAAAGGTTTGGGTGGGAAAACTCATCCTGTTCCACCCTGCCACGGGCAGGGACACCTTCCACTCTCCCACGCTGCTCCAGCCCCATCCACCCCGGCCTTGGGCCCTGCCAGGGATGGGATGAGCTTCTCTGGGATGCAGGATCAACACCTGCAGCTGGGAGAGCTGAGCTGAGCGTGTGCCAGAGCGGGATGGGACTGGGAACACGGCAGGGGCAGGGAAAAGCTCTTTCCATTGTTTTAATACTGAATTTAGGGAATGTTTTCTTTCCTATTGCTGCAAACACAGAGGGAGCAGAGCTGAGAGGTGCCAGAGGGGTTACCTGGAATTACAGAATCATGGGATAACCTGAGTTGGAATATCCACAGGGATCACTAATCCAGCTCCTGGACCCCAACAATCCCACCCTGGGCATCCCTGGCAGCGCTGTCCAAGGTTGGATGGGGCTTGGAGCAGCCTGGGACAGTGGGAGGTGTCCCTGCCCATGGCAGGGGTGGCACTGGATGGGCTTTGAGGTCCCTCCAACCCAAACCATTCCAGGATTCTGTAATTGAGATTGGCAAGGTCACAGGATCACAGAACACCCTGAGCTGGAAGGGACCCACAGGGATCATGGATTCCAGCCCCAGGCCCTGCCCAGACACCCCAAATCCCAGCCTGGGCATCCCTGGCAGCGCTGTCCAAACGCTCCTGGAGCTCTGGCAGCCTCGGGGCCGTGCCCATTCCCTGGGGAGCCTGGGCAGTGCCCAGCACCCTCTGGGGGAAGAACCTTTCCCTGAGCTCCAGCCTGAGCCTGCCCTGGCCCGGCTCCGGCCGTTCCCTGGTTGCTGTCCCTGTCCCAGGGAGCAGAGATCGGAGCTGCCCTGGCTGGAACAGTTCAACGGGACTTTCTCAGTGAATCCAGAGTTTGAAGCTGCAAAAATCCATCAGAAATTGAGATAAAGGGGGGGGGGAAAAATTCCATCTGACTCCGTGTTCCCAGCGGTGAAACTCCAATGAACGTCAAGCTCCACAGCGTGCACAGATTCCTCCTGGGGCGCTGGACACGGTTTGGAATTCGGCCGGGATGCTCTCCTGATGCAGGCAGGATGTGGTGGGGAATAAGGAGCGCTGGGCAGCAGGGGAGCAGTGGGAGCTCATCCGGGACACTTCCCAGTTGTGCTGCTCTGTTCCTGCCGAACCAAACAGAGCAGGGCCTCGCTCATCTCCGGCCGTGCGGGACAAGAGTCGGTGCCGGATCTGCTTCCAAGCTTTTCCTTACACCCGGAATCCGTCCCCTGAACCCCTCCCTGAGGGAAATCTGGGCTCAGGAGCAGTTGGTCTGTCCTAGCTGCAGGTCTGGCTTTGGTTTAGGCTTGGCTTGGCTTTGGCTTTCACAGCCCGGTTGCTTCCTGTGCCGAGGTGGATGTTTATTCCTGACAATCTCGTTGGGAATTTTTTGTTTTCTCCACAATTTTTAGTGTTTTTTTAAAGTCCATAATTCACCTGGATAGGTTTAAACAGGACTGACTTCAGCTCTCTACTCCCAATGTTGTTTTTAAAGCCTTTTCCCTTTTCCTTTTTCCTTTTCCCTTTTCCTTTTATTTTCCTTTTTTCNCACCCCAAATCCCAGCCTGGGCATCCCTGGCAGCGCTGTCCAAACGCTCCTGGAGCTCTGGCAGCCTCGGGGCCGTGCCCATTCCCTGGGGAGCCTGGGCAGTGCCCAGCACCCTCTGGGGGAAGAACCTTTCCCTGAGCTCCAGCCTGAGCCTGCCCTGGCCCGGCTCCGGCCGTTCCCTGGTTGCTGTCCCTGTCCCAGGGAGCAGAGATCGGAGCTGCCCTGGCTGGAACAGTTCAACGGGACTTTCTCAGTGAATCCAGAGTTTGAAGCTGCAAAAATCCATCAGAAATTGAGATAAAGGGGGGGGGGAAAAATTCCATCTGACTCCGTGTTCCCAGCGGTGAAACTCCAATGAACGTCAAGCTCCACAGCGTGCACAGATTCCTCCTGGGGCGCTGGACACGGTTTGGAATTCGGCCGGGATGCTCTCCTGATGCAGGCAGGATGTGGTGGGGAATAAGGAGCGCTGGGCAGCAGGGGAGCAGTGGGAGCTCATCCGGGACACTTCCCAGTTGTGCTGCTCTGTTCCTGCCGAACCAAACAGAGCAGGGCCTCGCTCATCTCCGGCCGTGCGGGACAAGAGTCGGTGCCGGATCTGCTTCCAAGCTTTTCCTTACACCCGGAATCCGTCCCCTGAACCCCTCCCTGAGGGAAATCTGGGCTCAGGAGCAGTTGGTCTGTCCTAGCTGCAGGTCTGGCTTTGGTTTAGGCTTGGCTTGGCTTTGGCTTTCACAGCCCGGTTGCTTCCTGTGCCGAGGTGGATGTTTATTCCTGACAATCTCGTTGGGAATTTTTTGTTTTCTCCACAATTTTTAGTGTTTTTTTAAAGTCCATAATTCACCTGGATAGGTTTAAACAGGACTGACTTCAGCTCTCTACTCCCAATGTTGTTTTTAAAGCCTTTTCCCTTTTCCTTTTTCCTTTTCCCTTTTCCTTTTATTTTCCTTTTTTCCTTTGCCTTTGCCTTTTCCTTTTCTTTCCCTTTCTTCATTTTCCTTTTTTCCCTTTCATTTTCCTTTTTTCCTTTTGATTTTCCTTTTTCCTTTTCCTTTTCTGCTTTTCCTTTTCTCCTTTTCATTTTCTTTTTTCCCTTTCCTTTTCCTATTTTCCTTTTCCTTTTCCACTTTAATTTTCTTGGCAGACTAATTCACTTTGTTATTTTTATAACACTGCTCCCCAATCCTTTCTTTTTGCCTTTCTTTGCTTTTTCACTGCTTATTTCCTGCATCTTCTGAGAGAGATTTATCCCACTTAGTCTGGAGCTTTCCTTCATCACTTCCCACCTCCTCCTCTTTTTCCGAAATGCCAATTCCTGCTAATTTTACACCCAATACTAAAGAAATTCCTCCTCTCTGTTCCCACCCTTAAACTCATCTAAACAGAGGTTTTGGGGCTTTTTTAATAAAATATTTTCCCTTGAATCAAAGGTGTATTTTACCATTTCCTGGTTTTATTCCTAATTTAGTCGGTAAATTTAAAGAATTCATGATTTACATGAGGCACCTGGGACTGGGAATATCCTTGGGGGGCCCGAATTTTTAATTTCCTTCTTTCCTTGTGCACCCCGGGCCCCTCTTAGGGCTGATTCTCCATCCCATCCATTCAGGAATTGGGAATTGTGGCCTGGCAGCATTCCCGGGAGAGGCTCTTCCTGCCAGGAAACTCTGAGGATCTCCCCTTGGATGAAGAAAAGGGGAGGAAAAGAAAAGATTCTATTTTGTGATCTAACAGCAGCGCTGAGACAGATTCCAGCCAGAGGATCCTGGGACAGAACCAAACCTGCCCCAAAATCTGATGGAATGGGTGCCCTGGGATGGATTTTTTTGGGAACGGGAGGAGCAGTGGCACCTCTCCAGGACAGGGCAGAGAATTTCTCCCCCTCAGGGGCCCAGTCAGGCATCTCCAAATCCCCTGAGTGCGATGCTCTCGAGCTCTTTAACCAATTAATTAATCCAGCAACAGATGTTTCCATTAATTTCCCTTATTTCTGCTTCCTCAGGAGCTGTTTAGCTGGGAATCAAACAGTTATTCCCTGCTAAAAATCAGGAATAACAGGGATTCCCATTACTTGTTCTGAATGTCAGTTCCTGGTGTGCACCAGAGATTTTGGGATTTTGTTATCCCATCCTAAGGAATTAAAGGAGTTCCTAAGGACTGACCACGTCTTCCACTGGGCCAGCTGCTGCGACTGATAAAAATAGGCCTGGTTTTAGGCAAGCTGGGCTATTAATTCCAGTTTTAATCAGCTGGTTTAATAGAGATCCAAATTCTTCCACGCTTGAATTCTCCTGGTGCCGCTCACTGCTTGGTCTCAATGTCAAATGCATATTTTTGGTGTAAATAATCAATATTTCTGGTCAAATCTCCCAGCTCAGTGTTTATTCAACCTTTTAAAATCCATTTTTGGAGCTCTTACCTGCGGCTGCCGCTCAGCTCCCGGCTGAGCTCATTTTCTCCAGGGTTAATGAGAACAAATCCTTTGAACTCCCAGCTTTTTTTCTGGCTGATTTGGTGCAGGGCTCTCCCTGACTGCCTTTCCAGGGAAATTGCTGAGAGGAATTATCAAGGGTTCCACTGTGAAAAAGTTTGATTCAATTAATTAGAAATTCAGGGCTTGGCCTTTGGCCAAGGTGTAATTTGCTTTCCCCTAGCCCGATTTTAAATGAAATCTTTGGGCAGGTTTCAAGCTAAAAAAAAAAGAACAATCACAAGTTTTCTTAGCTCTTCTTTTCTACTGTTTAAAAAAAAAAAAAACCCAAATAAAATTCAATCGACCAACCAAAACAAAAAACCCCCAAAATCCCCAAACCCCAATCAATGAAATGTGTGGAAGCATTTAAGTAGGAAAATGAAACTCAGGGAGTGCTAAGCCAGGCCTGGCTGTGCGGGGAGGGCGTCCTGGGATCAGATGTTGATCCCAAAGCCATCAGTGGGATGGAGATGAGGCCCAGTGCCTGTCCTGGTCCCAGTACAGATCTGGAGCTGCCTTGGGCACCGGAGCTTCTGTGGAATCCCAGGGTTTGGTCCACAGAACATCCAATGGATTTTTTTTGGTGTAAATAATCAATATTTCTGGTCAAATCTCCCAGCTCAGTGTTTATTCAACCTTTTAAAATCCATTTTTGGAGCTCTTACCTGCGGCTGCCGCTCAGCTCCCGGCTGAAGCATTTCCTCCATTCCTGCAGGCCCAGCCTGGGCTGGGATCAGGGCGAAACCTGAGCCAGGGATCATCCTCAGGGTGGAATTCTGACCTGCAGCTTGGGCTGCCCCACTCCCCAAACTCCTGGACTTGGGGTTATTGAGGGACTCCAAATTTTCCAACCATCCTTCCTGGTGGAGGCACCTGGATACTCCCAAATCTCTACGGGACCGCGACCTGAGCACGGCCAGAGGTCTGAGCACGGCCAGAGGTCTGAGCACGGCCAGAGGTCATTCCTGGGCCACTCTGCCAAGTGCCCAAGGTCAGGGTGTGGGGAGATGTTCTTGTGTCCCAGATTTCCAGCCTGGTGAGGATCCTCTTCCCAACCTCATGTGGATCCTCTTCCCAACCTCATGTGGATCCTCTTCCCAACCTTGCTGAGGATCCTCTTCCCAACCTCATGAGGATCCTCTTCCCAACCTTGCTGAGGATCCTCTTCCCAACCTCATGAGGATCCTCTTCCCAACCT
>VXAD01005096.1:26049-43317 GCA_013399195.1 Dicrurus megarhynchus | reverse complement strand
CCACCCTTGCTGAGGCTCCTCTTCCCACCCTCATGAGGTTCCTCTCCCCAACCTCATGAGGATCCTCTTCCCAACCTCATGTGGATCCTCCTCCCACCTTGATGAGGATCCTCTTCCCAACCTCACGAGGATCCTCATCCCCAGCCTGGTGAGGACCCACTTGGACTTTTGGAACAATTCTAGAATGACACAAGGAGGCATCAGTCACACCTGGGATGTGCTCTGATGTTCACAGGGAAAAGTGCTCCCAACGTCAGTGATTTTCCTGGTTCTTCTTTTCAATCCTCCCTGTGCTGGACCCAAGGTGATGGATCAGAATTCCTGATGATGCAGGATGAGAAGTGGGAAGAGGGACTGTGGTTATCCATCCTCCCTGCAGCAGGGAGTTCACAGAACCGCCAGACTCTTTTCCTTCTCTCTCCACACCGTTTAAGGAATTTAAGGAATTCTGATCTGTCCATCCTTCCACTTGCACTTTGGAATGAGACAATTCTGGAATAACACAATGAGGAAGAACATGATTAACATCTGGGATGTGGTCTGATGTTCACAGGGGAAAGTGGTTCCAAAATCAATTATTTTCCTGCTTCTTCTTTGAAATCATCCCTGTGTTGGATCCAAGGTGATGGATCAGAATTCCTGCTGAGAAGTGGGAAGAGGATGGAGAGCCCCAGGTACCTCCAGCAAGGCTGGCTGGCTCCTCTCACATTTAACCCCCCTGGAGAAAGGAAAGCAACTCCCTCCCTACTCCACCCAAACGATTTTATACTCACTCCCAGCCTTTATTTCATTCTTCTGCCCATTCATTATTTTAATTATGATTTTTCCCCCCTCCCTGGGCAGCCAAACCTCTCGGATTTTGCCTTTCGGTCGGGTTATTTCGGGAACTCATTAAACGCCAGGGTCACGTGCTCGTTATTAGAAAATGGAAACAACTCGGTGGCCGTGCCACGGGAGAGGCTTCCTGGTGAATTACCGGAGTTAAGCAGTGGCTTAACAGCTTGAGGCTCCTGGAACATTAGGCAGGGTTTTTTTAGACCTCTAATGCACGGCAGATTACGGCGCTTCCTGCTCGGAATGGTCTGAGGTTGCTGTCTGTGGTCGGTTTAATGGGGATGCTGCAGGGGGATAACGGAGGAATTAGAGAGCGGTCCCCGGGTGAGGACAAGGATTCGAATAAAGGGACGGGGAAACCAAGCCTTGAGCAAAGCCCATCCTACAGCTGAGCCAGGATTGGGGCTGGGATGGGGTTTGAATCGTGGTGGGATCCAGCAAACCCCAAAGCGTGGTGTTGGACCTCCAGAAATCATTCCTTGGGAAGGAGCCGCTCCCTCTCCTCCCTCCCCTCCTGCCAGCTGAGACCACCCAAACCCTCAGTGAAGCCCCAGAACCTGCCCTGAGCAGCAGCAGAGTCGGTGGGGAGACAGCAGAGATGAGGGATCGATGCCTCAGCCGCACGGAGTTTGGGGACTGAATGCCCTGTCCCTGAATGTCACCGGGGCCCAGATGCTGAGGGGCCACATGTGGCAGGGCAGGGACTGCAGCACAGCTTTTCTGGCTGTCCCTCCTCTGCTGGGACATTCTTTATCTCCTAAGGGCACATTGTGGGGTTTTATACTGGTTTTTAGTTAACCGGGCAAGAATGTGGCCGGTCTGAAAAGGCTGTGGGCTCAGGGAAAACCCAACAGGAAAAACTCTCCTAAATCTCCCAGTTTTCTAACCTGGAACTTGAGTTTGTTGCGGTTTACCCATCCTTTGGTATCAGGTGGTAACTCTGGAGCACAGAAGGAACAATCCAAATATTTCCAGACACTTCCACGAACTCTGCCCAGCTTGTTCTGTCACTTGTGGCTGTGGGTGGCCATGAAGGCCACCAAGGCCTGGGTGGCACAGCCTGGTGGCGCCTGGGGGTCTGGGCTCCCGTGGGTGGCGTTGGTGGGAGCCCGATGCCAACGTGGTGACACCACCCCAACATCTCCATCGGTTCCCCCAGGTTCTCCTGGATGGTGCCTGGCTCCTTGCACACCCTTGGATCGCCGGCGAAGCCCAGGGGCAGATGGTGGAATGTCTGGTTTTGGAATTCCTCTTGGAATCTGGGAGGGGAAGAGAAGGTGAAGAGCTCTGTGGGTTTTTTTTTTGCTCAGTGGGGTTATTTTTGCTCGGCAGCCCGATTCTCTCATTTCTCCTCTCTGGTTTCAATGCCTACAGTGACACACAGTGGTGACGGCTTCTGCTGTGCCAGAGCCCTGCCTGGACCTGGGGGACACCGGAGGTGGTGGCAGTGGTGACCACCAGGCTCCCCTTGCAGGAGCATCCCCTTGCCAATGAGCTTTGGGCTCCAGGCTGCTCCTCACATGGCCAGAGAAGGAAGTTTTGGAGCTTTTCACTCTTCCCCTCAATCTGTTGCCCATTTCCCACTGAGTTGTTTCCCAACCAGCAGAGAACCGCAGGTTCCCTAAGCTGATTTGTGCCACAAATGCCGCATCAAATCCTCTTTCGTTTCTGTGACAGTGCAATTTTTTTTTATCCTCGTGTAGGCAGCCAGGAAATAAAAGTTGGCTTTTGGCTGTCGCATTTCCCCTGTTCCTTCCACGCCGGGAGAGCCCAGCAGGCAGAGGTGGCTCCGTTGTTCCTCAGGAGAACATTTTCCATCGTCCCTGGACGTGTTCATTTTCCATTTCCAGGTGTTTGCAGGGGAGGGGGATCCCGGTTTTCCTCAGGATTATTCCATTCTGCCACTTCATTGCTTCATTTCCAAAGGCTTTCTGGATTTATTTATTTTTTTTCTCACCTGCTTGGAGAAGGAAAACGATCAGATGAGGAGAAGTCTTGGGCTGTGTTCCCACTTGAGCTGGGGATGGAATCCCAGAATCCCAGACTGGTTGGGGTTGGGAGGGACCTTAAAGCCCATCCTGTTCCATTCCATGGGCAGGGACACCTTCCATCATCCCAGGCTGCTCCAAGCCCCGTCCAGCCCGGCCTTGGACACTTCCAGGGTAGCTCCAGACAACCCCTATTTCCAAATCCCAGCTCTCCCAGCTATTAAAAAGATAAAGAAAATACTGATACGTCTTAGAAAGGTCTGGAAGTAAGGGGCAAGCTGCAAAAAAATGCCTCGAAAATGGGTGGAAACCGCAGGAACCCTGCATTTCTCAGGGCTCATCCCTCCGAGCAGCCCCGGTACCTGCGCTGTGCCCGGCTCCCGGAGCGGAGCAGATGTGCCGGATCTCCCCCGGCCGGAAAACGCTCCTCGCTGGCAGCCGCCGCACCCGCGCGGCTCAAGGTCAAGCTGCTGGCAGCTCCGTCCCTCCGGAGCCGAACCAGAGGGGCACAGAACCCTCAGCGAGCACCCAAAGCCCTTCTCCCCGCGCTCCCCGCGCCCTGTGCCCCCGGCGGTGCTGGCAGCCGCGGGGACGCGGTGGTCCCGGGGGGGGACGGGGCGGCCGCGGGCGGGCAGCGATGCTGGGCTGCTCTGACATTTCCGCCCGCCAGTGCCCAGCCAATTGGCGGGGCTGGAGCAGCCACACATGAAATATGATGATTTTCAGGAGGAGGAGGAGGAGGGGGAGAGGGCGGGAGAGCCGCTGGCTCGCATGCCGGGGGCTGCGCACAGCAGCGGCCGGAGGCGAGCGCGGCCGGCGGAGCCGCAGCACCCCGGGCATGGCCCCGAGCGCTGACCAGGAGGATGCCACCGCCACCCAGGTGGGCCGGGCACGCTGGCACCACGGCCGGGGGACGCTGCCCTGGGGCCTGGGGACGCGCAGCTTCGGGGGGATCTGTCCCCCCCACTCCCTAGAGCTGCTGGCTCGGCGCTGTCCCCGGCGAGCTGTGCCACACGCGGGGCCACCGGCGCTGCTTCGCGGAGGGCTGAGCTTTTTTTTTTTTGGCGGGGGTGGGGGTTTGGTCGGGTTTGCTAAAAACCCGAAGTGCCAGCCCTGGAAGGACGCGGTGCTGCTGTGCCAGAGCTGCTCGGTTCAAACTTCGCAGCCTGGTCCTCAGTTTGATGGGAAGCACTTGACAGAGCTGCTCTGTGCACGGCGTTAACCCTCTCCCAGCCCCGGCCGGGCTGGAAACTGTTAATCCCGAAAAATTCCCTCGCAACAAATTTAACCCCGATAAGGAGCCACGGCAGAACTCTGGGAACGGCATCCAGCAGCTGCTCCTTTTTATAATGACTTTGCATTTATCCCAGAGCCGGCTGGCGAGTTCGCACTTTATTATTATTATTATTATTTCCCCAGAGGGGAGGGGGTCCGATTAAAAATAATAATCATACAATAATATCCCCGAGGCAACCCTGGCAGGGCAAACCACACCTCCCCGTGCTCCGGCTGTGCCACCGCTGCCGCTTTATTAATTTCCCTGCGCCGTGAGTGACAGTCCTCCAGAAGTGATAATTGGTGCGCTGTGTCTTTAAAAGGTTAAAACCCTTTTCAGAAAGGCCTCGACTCATAGTGGGAAAAGACAAGAGAGGCTTTGGCTGGCTTTGGATCCAGAAAACAGCTGCTGATTAGAGTCTGCGTCTTCGGGCTGAATTTATTACATATTTTTCAGCAGCAGGGATTCTAGGAGGAAGCTTCCGTTTGGGTTTCTTGATCGTGGTTTATTTTTATTCAGAGGAATAACAGAGGAAGGATTTGTTCCGGCTGGAGCATGCTCACAACCTGCAAGACCTCCCATTATTAAACTGCCTACTTTGGGCTTTAATATCCATGTGGTATTTTTTTGATTTTTATTAGCGTTATTATTATTTGGCAGCGTGCATCTCTCTCTCTCTTTTTTTTTTTTTTTTTAATTTTTTAATAATTTATTCGGAGAGGAAGCTGATCTCGCAATGAGCTTTCTCCTTCCTTACTTGAAACAGGTGCTAATGAAAGAATGCAAATAGCACCGGCTGAGCCGAACATTTCATAAAGAAGGGAACAGCCACCGACCCCAACCGCTCCGGGATCTGCCCGCTGGGCCCCGGCAAAGGTAGGCACGGGGGTTTTTGTCGCTATTTTTTTGCTGTTGTTCTCTGCGTGGATCTTCGCGATTTTTTCTCGCCCTTCCTTCCTTCCTTCCTTCCTTCCTTCCCTCCCTCCCTCCTTCGCTGGCTGCGGGTGCCCAGCCGGCCGGCCAGATTCCATTTTGCCTCCCCGGAGGTGTCAGCGTGGCGTCCCCAGCCCGTGTCCCCGCGTCCCCGCCGGGGGTGGCCGAGGCCACCGCGCTGGGCGAGCGCCCCGAGCCCGGCGCTGTCACCGAGCCCAGCCCGGAGCCGCGGCCCCGCCACGCTCGCAGCTACTTTGCCGCTTAATTAGCCCTGGCTGTCGCATGAATTTATCGTCGCTTGACAGCAACTTCATTTTCTCCCACCGTGCGGGGAGGAGGAGGAGGAGGAGGTGGAGGAGGAGGAGGATGAATTGGCGCTGGCTGGTGGGAGGCAGCGCTGGGGGCGGTGGGAGGCGATCGCGGGGTGTGACAGGGACGTGCCAGCCGGCCAGGGGCGTGCGGAGGGACACGGGCTGGGGGACGTGTTGCTCCGGGGGGAGCCGCGTCCTCCCGGGGCCCCGCCGGCAGCCGGAGCCCGGGGCCTGCGCCGCTTCCATCGCTTCCCTCGCCGCTGCCTGCGGCTGCTCCCTGATGCTACAGCCTGGATGGAAATATTCTAATCGAAAAATAAAATAAGATTCCAAGGCTCGTTCCAGCAGCGAGGTCCCTGCTGGTGGCTGGATCGCAAAGCACCGGGGTTGGGTTTTTTTTTTTTCCCTCCTCCTGCTCGGTTTTATTTGGCTGTAGCATTCGGGGATCATCCTGCGCGGTTTGTCCTTTGGGAAGCCCGAGTTTTTCCCGGTGTTGGAGGCAGGTGGAGGCATCCGCAGCCCCTTGCGGTACCTGCCCGCGCCTCTGGCCGGGTTTTGTGCCGTGTTCCCAAGCCCGAGCTTGCAGCAGAGACTGCAGTGGCCTCTCCAAGGGCCAAATCCAGCCCTCCTCGGGATGATCCAGCTCCTCGGGCTGTGGGAGCCTCCGAGGGCAGGGATTAGCCCTTTGTCTGGAAGTTTGTGTTTATATTTCGGCGTGTTGAAGTGTTACATATTTCTGTTCGGGCTGTGCACGCAGGAGATTTGTGGGGGTTTTGCCTGAGGGTTCGGGAAAGGATCTGCAAGAAAAGTTTCCCCCGATGAGTTGTGCAAGCTGAGGGTGGGCAGCACGTGAAAGAAAATATTTATTTTATATAAACAGCTCCTTGAGGCTTCCTCGAGAGAGAAGCTGGGAATGTCTGACCTGAGAGAGGAAAAGTAACCAAAACTCAGTGTGCATCTGGTCTGTCCATCCCCCACCCCGTTCCAAAGGCTGATGACTTTTAATTAAGAAGTTGATATGGGGTGTGTGTGCAGGAGAACAGGATTGAAATGTGTTCTGGAGCCAGCAGGATGGGAATATTCCTCTGCTCCTGGTTTGGGCCGGCTGAGGGGCCGGCAGCACCGCGTGTCCCCTGCCCTGCTGCTCTGAAAGACAAACCCAGGTGCTGATGGCTGCTGGAAACCCCCAGCCTCGGGCTTTGGGACGGGAGAACATGGATTTTTCCCAAAACCTCGCGCTCCATGTGCCGAGACAGCCGCTGGTCCTGCGGGATTCGTTTCTCGCCGGCGTTTGCCCAATGCTACTTTTTAAAAATTTTTTATTTCTGGAAGTTGCAAATCCTCTGAGCTGTAACAGAACCTGGGGGGCGGGGGGGGGGTGTCTGGCTGTGTTCCCTCCTCCTCTGGCTCCGCCGGAGCGCTCGGATCTGTCCCAGCAGTGCCGTGGGCTGCTCCTCTCCGTGCCCAGCACTGGCTCTGCTCGGGGAAACGTTTGGGATGAGAAACCTCCCAAGAAAGCTCGAGGGGGCGGTGACTGAGGGGGGAGAGGATGGGAAGGTGCGTCTCCTATGGAGGGCGGTGTTTTTCCTATGGAAGTTGGTATTTTCCCCATGGAAGGAGGTGTTTCTCCTGTGGAAGGTGCTGTTTCTCCTATGGAGATGTTTTTCCTATGGAAGGTGATACCTTCCCTATGGAAGGTGGTGTTTTCCCCATAGAATTTGATGTTTTTCCACAATGGAAGGTGGTGTTTTCCCTATGGAAGGTGGAGTTTTCCCTATGGAAGGTGGAGTTTTCCCTAGGGAAGTGGTGTTTTCCCTATGGAAGTTGGTGTTTCTCCTATGGAAGCTGTAGCATCCCCTATGGAAAGAGGTGTTTCTCCTATGGAAATGTTTCTCCTATGGAAGTTGGTGTTTTCCCTATGGAAGTTGGTGATTTCCCTATGGAAGTTGGTGTTTCTCCTATGGAGATGTTTCTCCTATGGAAGTCGGTGTTTTCCCTATGGAAGTTGGTGTTTTCCCTATAGAAAGAGGTGTTTCTCCTATGGAAGTTGGCGTTTCTCCTATTAAAATATCTCCTGTGTATGATTTTGGCTTCTGTGCTGCCTCTGGGGCCACAAATCTCACGAATCGTGCACAACCCAAACCCTCATGTGGCACTTTGGGCAGGACACAGCGGGTTTGTCCCAGGGTGCTTCTCAGCAGAGCTGGTGGCACCTGGGCCCTGCCAGGAGTGGCTTTGAGGTCTCTGTAAAACCTGAGGACTGCTGAGAATTGGTGGCCCTGCATCATTAGGATTTTTATCATTTAATTCCCACTGAGAAAGGGAAATAAAGGTGTTTTAGTCCCAGGGTGCTTCTCAGCAGAGCTGGTGGCACCTGGGCCCTGCCAGGAGTGGCTTTGAGGTCTCTGTAAAACCTGAGGACTGCTGAGAATTGGTGGCCCTGCATCCCCAGGATTTTTATCATTTTATTCCTCCCTGAGAAAGAGAAATGAAACTGGTTTTAGTCCCAAAGTGTTTCTCAGCAGAGGTGGTGGCACCTGGGCCCTGCCAGGAGTGGCTTTGAGGTCTCTGTAAAACCTGAGGACTGCTGAGAATTGGTGGCCCTGCATCCCCAGGATTTTTATCATTTCACCCCTCCTGAGAAAGGGAAATGAAAGTGGTTTTGTCCCAGGCACTGCAGCCCAGCTCATCCGGCACTGGAAAGGATTCTGGTCATTATTTTCCTTGAAACAGTTGTAAAGCTCCCGTAAACACACCCAGCACACACGGCCGGGCCTTCCAAACGGCTCTCCAGCATCCCGGCTCCTTCCTGGGAATGGCTGTGGCTGTTCCATGGGAATGGGGAGATTTGCTGGGAATTCAGAGAGCTGCTGATGGGCCAGGAAGTTTTATGGGGCCCTGGAGGAGCCGGGGTCAGAGCGCTGAAAGGCCTCCTACTCCTCCTCCTCCTCCTCAGGTGCACTTTAATTCTGGATTTGCACCTGGATAAAATTCCCAGCATTTTCTCTCTGCTCAGGATGTGGAGCTGGTGAGGGAGGGATGGGTGCCAGGAGAACGGGAACTCGCCAGTGACCTAAACCCCGCATTTTTAATAGGGGCAGCTGTGGGGGAATCTGTCTGCCTGCTGCTGGTGGGAGCACAGACAGCTCTGCACTTGTTTGGGGTTAAAAAGCTCATTTTTCTCCGTGTCCGGCTCTGCAGCTGGCTCAGGGCTCAGTTTGTGCAGATGGATAATGTGGGATAACATGGGAATAGTGAGTCCAGCCCCTAGCTGATTTCCCTGCTTAAAGGTGCCTGGTGATACCTGAAGAGGATCTTCCAAAATATCTTTGAGGGCTGGTGGTTGCTACCCATTTTTACCCATATTCCTGACCCATATTTACCCATTTTTACCCATATTCCTGACCCATATTTACCCATTTTTACCCATATTCCTGACCCATATTTACCCATTTTTACCCATATTCCTGACCCATATTTACCCATTTTACCCATATTCCTGACCCATATTTACCCATTTTTACCCATATTCCTGACCCATATTTACCCATTTTACCCATATTTACCCATTTTTACCCATATTCTTATTTACCCATATTTACTCATTTTTGGACCCATATTTACCCACTTTTACCCATATTTTCCTGTAGTTTTGACCCATTTTTACCCATATTCCGAACTCATCTTTACCCATATTCTTGACCCACACTTACCCATATTCTTGATCCATAATTACCCACATTCCTGACCCATATTTACCCATATTTTGGACCCATTTTTACCCATATTCCCGACCCATATTTACCCATTTTCACCCATATTCCTGACCCATATTTACCCATTTTTACCCATATTCCTGACCCGTATTTACCCATTTTTACCCATATTCCTGACCCGTATTTACCCATTTTCACCCACATTCCTGACCCATATTTACCCATATTTTGGACCCATTTTCACCCATATTCCTGACCCATATTTACCCATATTTTGGACCCATTTTCACCCATATTCCTGACCCATATTTACCCATATTTTGGACCCATTTTCACCCATATTCCTGACCCATATTTACCCATATTTTGGACCCATTTTCACCCATATTCCTGACCCATATTTACCCATATTTTGGACCCATTTTCACCCATATTCCTGACCCATATTTACCCATATTTTGGACCCATTTTCACCCATATTCCTGACCCATATTTACCCATATTTTGGACCCATTTTCACCCATATTCCTGACCCATATTTACCCATATTTTGGACCCATTTTCACCCATATTCCTGACCCATATTTACCCATATTTTGGACCCATTTTCACCCATATTCCTGACCCATATTTACCCATTTTTACCCATATTCCTGACCCGTATTTACCCATTTTCACCCACATTCCTGACCCATATTTACCCATATTTTGGACCCATTTTCACCCACATTCCTGACCCATATTTACCCATATTTTGGACCCATTTTCACCCATATTCCTGACCCATATTTACCCATATTTTGGACCCATTTTCACCCATATTCCTGACCCATATTTACCCATTTTTACCCATATTCCTGACCCATATTTACCCATTTTCACCCCCACTCCTGACCTTCCTGTGGCAGGCCTGTCAGTATCCACAGGCTGCATCTCCCCCTTCAGCTCTTTAAAAAGCTCAGAAACTTTTGCATGCCCAGAATGGAAACGTGGCAGCTCCAGCAGTCAGGGATTTGCTCTCGGTGCTGTGTGGGGGGGGACCAGAATGGCCTTTTTTGTTCCTTTTGAACCTTTCTGCGCCTTCGCTTTTCCTTCTGTGTGGGAAACGGGGAGGAGGGAGGGAGGGGGAGCTCCTGGCCCGGCTCTCAGTGGGAGTCCCTGGCAGACTGAAAATACAAATAATAAGTTTTGACTCTAAGCCCCAACTGCAGACAGCAGCACTCGCTGGGGTTTTTGGGGTTTGTTTTTTTTTTTTTTAATTTTAGGTCATTATTTGCTGGGCACACTGGAGGGAAAACGCTGCAGGGGAATTTTGCTGTGGGGTTTGCTGCAGTCCGGGAAGCCCCAGGGCTGTGGGTGCTCAGGGGGATTGGGGCTGTTCCAGGGGAATGTCACACCTGGCACTGAATAATGGGATGGTTTTGGGGCTCTCCGGGGGCTCTGGGATGCTGCTGGCATCCCCAGGGAGCACAGGGAGCCCAGGAATTGCCCCTGGGACGGCTCCCAGGAGCTGTGTCCCACGACGCCCTGACCCCGCTCCCTGCAGCTGGGAGAGAAGGATCCCACGGGGAGGATCCCGCAGGAGGATCCCATAGGATTCAAGCCCTTCCAGCCCTGGAGCAGCTCAGATTTTCAGTGCAGCAGAATCTGTCTCCTCCTTTCCTCTCCTCTGTGCCGCTCTGGCAGCTCCTGTGGGACCGCGGGAAGGAGCTGGGACAGTAAAATCCAGGGGGAGATGCCCGTGGATGGCGGGATCATCTCCTGCCACAGGAGGATCCCATGGGATCCAAGCCCTCCCAGTGGATTTTTAACCCCTGGAGCAGCCCAGATTTTCAGTGCAGCAGAATTGTCTCTCCTTGGCTTCTCTGTGCTGCTCTGGCAGCTCCTGTGGGACCTTGGGAAGGAGCTGGGACAATAAAATCCAGGGGGAGATGCCCGTGGATGGCTGGTCCGGGGCTGACTCGGGGATGGGATTTGGGCAGTGAGCAAATCCTGATGTAAGCAGGGATGCTCTGGGATCAGCGAGCCCAGAATTGATCCCTGAGTCAAGGAGGGATGAGGAAAGCTCGTGGTGATGTCAGGGATGAGCTCAGAGGCCTTAGAAAAGCACCTTGGATCCAAACAAAACTTCCCTGCTGCTTTTTTAACTGCCTCGAGAGCAAAAGCATCTTTTATAATGTTATATTATTTTATAATATTATTAAATATTATTTAAAGCATTATCTTATTTTACAATCCCAGCGGGTGCTCTTGGAGGGATTTGTTCCTGGTGGATGGATTGGAAAAACAAAAGGTCCAGGATGTTTGAAATAACCAAAATTGGATTTTAGATGGAATTTTATGTGCAGAAGAGTTCCTGGGAAAGGCTCAGCTGCACCATCCCCATCCCAACCCTGCCGTGTTCCAAAGGCATTCCCAGTCCTCCCCAGCCCGTTCCCCTTTGTGTTTTCATCCATGAAAATAAATTTCCCCTCATCCCTCAGCTCTCCCGTCCTTTACCTGACTCTGTGTTGATTTTCAGAGTCCCTGCCTTTGCAGGGATGTTCATTTTCACCTCATTTTTGGTACCTTGGGCTCATATTTTGAATTTTTTTTTTTGTTTCCTGTACTTCTGGCATCACAGGGAATTTCATGGGAGAGTGCAAACCGCCGGGACAAACAACTTGTTTTGTTTTTAAGGCCTGTTCCAAAGCAGTTTGGTGGGATTTTTTCTGAAAACAAAAAAAACCCCAAACCAACTCCTTGCTGCAGGGAATTTGGGGCAAGAAAGGAATTCTCCTGTGCAGCAGGAATGTCGCCTCCAAAAAAGGGTGATCTTTGATTGATTATAACTTGGATTAATTAATTGGAGAGGAATTCTGCAANAATATAAAAATAAAAATAAATCTGGTACCTGGCAAGTGAAGGGGAGGGAAATATTTGGGATCAGACAAAAGTTATGGGGTGTTGGGGGGGGGTTCAGGAGAGCAAGAAACGCAGATTTAAATAAATAAATTAGGTAATTAGAGAAGATCTGGCTGTTGTAGGCAAATAAATCAGGGTTTTTGGGGCATTAATGCCATTATTTAACTCCTGACCATGCCGGCTTCGTCAGCGGGATTTCATTCTGCTCTGGGGAGTCAGGGAGCAAAAGTCCCGTTGGAAGTTTTGTTCCTAAATTGCAGAAGAGGGGAATTCTCTGTGTCCCTCCCTCCCCGGAGCATCAAACCCCAGGGCAGGGGGTGGCCCGGGCTCCCCGAGGTTCCTGTGGCCCCAAAGCTGAAATTCCCGGTTCTGTGGGGTTCCTGTGGCCCCAAAGCTGAAATTCCCGGTTCTGTGGGGTTTGTGTGGCACTAGAACAGGAAATGCCACTTGCGTGGGGTTTGTGTGGGGTTTGTGTGGGGTTTGTGTGGCCCCCGATCTGCAAGTGCCAGTTCTGTGGGGTTTGTGTGGGGTTTGTGTGGGGTTTGTGTGGGGTTTGTGTGGGCCCAGAGCTGCAAGTGCCAGTTCTGTGGGGTTTGTGTGGGACCAGAGCGGGAAATGCCACTTGTTTGGGGTTTGTGTGGGGTTAGTGTGGGACTAAAGCTGCAAGTGCCAGTTCTGTGGGGTTTGTGTGGGGTTAGTGTGGGGTTTGTGTGGCGTTTGTGTGGCACCAGGAAATCCCAGTTCTGTGGGGTTTGTGTGGGCCCAAAGCTGAAATTCCCGGTTCTGTGGGGTTTGTGTGGGACCAGAGCTGAAATTCCTGGTTCTGTGGGGTTTGTGTGGCCCCAAAGCTGAAATTCCCGGTTCTGTGGGGTTTGTGTGGGACCAGAGCTGAAATTCCTGGTTCTGTGGGGTTTGTGTGGCCCCAAAGCTGAAATTCCCGGTTCTGTGGGGTTTGTGTGGGACCAGAGCTGAAATTCCTGGTTCTGTGGGGTTTGTGTGGCCCCAAAGCTGAAATTCCCGGTTCTGTGGGGTTTGTGTGGGACCAGAGCTGAAATTCCTGGTTCTGTGGGGTTTGTGTGGCCCCAAAGCTGAAATTCCCGGTTCTGTGGGGTTTGTGTGGGACCAGAGCTGAAATTCCTGGTTCTGTGGGGTTTGTGTGGCCCCAAAGCTGAAATTCCCGGTTCTGTGGGGTTTGTGTGGGACCAGAGCTGAAATTCCTGGTTCTGTGGGGTTTGTGTGGCCCCAAAGCTGAAATTCCCGGTTCTGTGGGGTTTGTGTGGGACCAGAGCTGAAATTCCTGGTTCTGTGGGGTTTGTGTGGCCCCAAAGCTGAAATTCCCGGTTCTGTGGGGTTTGTGTGGGACCAGAGCTGAAATTCCTGGTTCTGTGGGGTTTGTGTGGCCCCAAAGCTGAAATTCCCGGTTCTGTGGGGTTTGTGTGGGCCCAGGGCTGCCAACCCCAGTTCTGTGGGGTTTGTGTGGGACCAGAGCTGAAATTCCCAGTTCTGTGGGGTTTGTGTGGGACCAGGGCTGCAAACCCCAGTTCTGTGGGGTTTGTGTGGGATCAGGGCTGCCAACCCCGGTTCTGTGGGGTTTGTGTGGGATCAGAGCTGAAATTCCCAGTTCTGTGGGGTTTGTGTGGGACCAGGGCTGCCAACCCCAGTTCTGTGGGGTTTGTGTGGGATCAGGGCTGCCAACCCCGGTTCTGTGGGGCCCAGTGCTGCTGTGGGGCTGCAGGAACAGCTCTTTTCCCTCCTGTTGGAATCCCCTGCTCCGATTCCACCATCCCAAGGACGGAGGAGACAAACAGCGAGGCCCAGGGATAACGGGAACCACAGCAGAACTCCGAGGAGTCCTGGGGGGTTTTCCTGGGGAGCCAGCGGGAAGGGGAGGGAATTCCCAGAAGGGTTCATCCGGCTGGAATTCGATCCACGATGCTGGAGTGCGACAAGTGGGGATAAAGCCGCGCAGGAGCTCTGGGAATGACGGGGCTGATGTTCCCTTTGCCGCTGGAATTTTGGGATGCAACGGGAGCCTTGTCCCTCCCGGCCCCAGCAGCTCCCGGGCTGGGCGCTTCCCAGCTGTTTCCTGCTGGGATGTTATCCCTGCTGGGATGATTCCCCAAATCCTGGGGTGATATTTCCATCAGGAGGAATCCAAGGAAGCTGCAATTAGCCCGGATCCGTCGTTATCCCGAGCTTTCTTTCGGGATCTGAGTGCATTTTAAAGGCCTGCACCCATCCCTGAGCGGCCTGTTCTGAAGGAAATTGAAAATTCCCAGGGGAATTTTCCCCGCTCCAGGTTTCTGTTGCTCCTGTTGCTATTTTTGTCTGCGTTTATCCATTTTTTTCCCCCACATCCACTTGGATTTTGCCGCTGGAGGAGCTGCTCAGGCCCTCGTGCTGTCTGCAGGAGCCCAGTCCCGGCTCAAAACTGCATTTTAGCGTAAAAACAGCACCAAAAAAAGCATCAAAATCCTCATTACGGACCAGCTCTCCCGGCTGAAAATCCCTAAAATGAGCTCGGCAGCCGGGAGCAAAGGTGGAGGAGGCGGGGAGAGGATGCGAATATCCCAGAAAGTTGGGAAGTGAAGCATTCCGGAGTGGGAATGAGAGCTGGAGGGTGAATGTGTAATCACAGCCTGCCTTTGTCTGCGGGCTGTTTGTCAGCCAAGCTGCAATCTCGTGGCAATAAATGGATATTTAAGATAAGATAATCGCGTAATTAAAGACTTGTGCCACGCGGCCAGATGCTCGGCCTTTATCTTTGTGTAAATGAGAGCAGAGGGGGCTCTGCCTGCGCTCCAGAGCCCAAAAAATGGGGGGGGAAAAGGGTTCTTTGTGCCGGTTTGCATCCGTTTGCTGCAGGGTGGGAGGGAGGGAGGGATGGGAGCGTCCCTGTCCCAGGGAAACTGGGAATTGTGGTGGTGGAAGGGCCGAAGGGAATTAAATGTGGGGATAAAAGGTGAACCCTCAGCCAGGAGCCCTCGGTTTCCCTGGTTTTCCAGTGTTTTGGGATGGAAATTCAGGGAGGGATGGGAATTCAGGGAGGGAGGGATGGGACCATCCCTTCCCCAGGAAAATTGGGAATTTCACTGCTCTGAGGAGCTAAAAGGAGTTAACTGTGGTGATAAAAGGTGAACCCTCAGCCAGAAGCTCTCAGGATTTTCCTGTGTTTCGGGATGGGAATTCAGGGAGGGAGGGATGGGACTGTCCCTTCCCCAGGAAAACTGGGAATTTCACTGCTCTGAGGAGCTAAAAGGAATTAAATGTGGTGATAAAAGGTGAACCCTCAGCCAGGAGCAGATTTTGCCCCAGCAGCCGCCCAGGAGGGAATTTCGGGATCGCTGAGGTTGGAGAACCCCCCAGGACCATCAATCCCCAGCTCAGAGCCACATCCAGGTGTTCCTTGGACACCTGCAGGGATGGGGACTCCAAACCCCCCCTTTCTGTGTCCCACAGGGCTGGAGCAGGGCCCGGAGCACAGAAATCCTGGAAAAATCCGCCCTGGGGACTTGGGGGATGTTTGGAATTGCCAGGGAAGGCTCAAAAATTAAAAATTCTCCTTGGATCTCCGCGCTCTGCAGCTCAGCAGGGCGGGAAGCTGGGAGCATCGGGGGGTCTGTGCGTGGTCCTGGCAGAAAAATCCACCTGAGAGGGGAGAATTCCGTCCTGGAAGAGCCTTCCCGGCCCTTTCGTGCTCCAGGAGCCCCTGGAATTGGGAGGATTTGCTCCAAGCAGTGCTCGTGTCCTTGGTGGGGTCTGGGTTGAGCTTTTCCAGCACCTCCTTGGATTCCAGATCCCCGCTTTGGGCTGGAATCCTTAAAAAATGGATGAGGAGCGATGCAGCGCTTTGGGGATAAAAAAATGGGAAGGAGGAGAGGAAAGAGGAATTTCTTGGGTTTATGTCCTGGAATTTTGCCGCCTTATCGAGGTGGAATTGTTGGATTAAGCTTCTTTGTGGTTTTTTTATGGGATTCCATTACTTTTCCGATGAGCTCTCGGTGTTTTACCTCTCTCCTGCCACTCCTCTCCCACTTAGGCCAGCCCAAACCCCCTCTAAGCTCAGTATTTGCACACCTAGTCCTGACTAACTCCGACTTTTAGTCAAATATTTGGCTCCTGGATATTTTTCCCCCGTTCCAAACCCCACGAAACAGCAGAGCCCAAGCTCCCACCAAACCCCACAGTGGTTTTTGGGAGCTGGGTTTTTCCCAGGCTAAACCCAGTTAAACCCCTCAAAGCTGCGTAAGCGGCTTAAACCCAGCTAAAGCCTGAGATCATTTTAAACAGCTTGTGCCAATAGAAGGGCTCGGATTATCCGAAATACCTTCAGCAGATCTGCAGCTTTAGGGGAGGGATTTGGCCACGTTGGGTTCTTCGTTGGGTTTGGGTGATTTTGGTGTCGCCGCTGGGTGACTCTGCCCAACAAAATCTGGGAATTCTGTGGGGTTTTTTACACTTTGGGTGTTTGTTTGGCACTTTGGTGTGTGAACACGGCAGGAAAATCTGAATTTGTGACCTTAACCTCGTGCTCAGGTCGGGATCATCTGCGGCTCCTGGGTTATTTGGGATAAATCCATTTCTGATTTGCAGGAAAAGTCGGATTTTATTCCACCAGGTGAGGACTTTCAGAGTCGTGAGTGCCTGGAATGCTCCTTGCAGCCTGGATTCCCAGCGGGAATCTCGCTTTGTTCCGTGCACAGGGAGCTATTCCCACAATCCACTTTTCCAGGGAGCCCTCAGAGCCCCTTCCAGTGCCTAAGGGGGCTCCTAAAAATCTGGGAAAGGGACTTTTTATGCGGCCAGAGCGAGACAGGACAAGGGGGAATGGATTTAAAGGAAAAGAGGAGGGATTCAGATGGGATCTTGGGAAGGAATTGTTCCCTGGGAAGGCGGGGAGGGGCTGGGATGGAATTCCCAGAGCAGCTGTGGCTGCCCCTGGATCCCTGGAATGTCCAAGGCCAGGCTGGAGCAGCCTGGGACAGTGGGAGGTGTCCCTGGGTGGGACTGGATGGGATTTAAGGCCCCTTCCCACCCAAACCATTCCGGGATTCTGGGATCCATGGACGCTCAGTTCCCACTGCTGCCGGTGGCACCTTCAAGGGCTGCTTTTTAGGTGGTTTTGGGGATGTTTCGTGGGGTTTTGTGTCCCTGTGGGGTGGCCGAGGCGATTTCCAGGTGAATTCCCTAAACCTTTTCCTGGCTGGGCTTTCCCAGCTCTGGGTAAGGAGAGCGGAAGCAAAACATTTTTAAAGTGATCAGAGTCAGAAAAGGGCTGGATTCTGCACAGAAATTGCTGGGTTTAG
>VXAD01005096.1:0-16460 GCA_013399195.1 Dicrurus megarhynchus | reverse complement strand
TATTAAAGGTCCCATGGGCAGGGACACCTCCCACTGCCCCAGGCTGCTCCAACCCGGCCTTGGGCACTGCCAGGGATCCAGGGGCAGCCCCAGCTGCTCTGGGAATTCCATCCCAGCCCCTCCCCACCCTCCCAGGGGACAATTCCATAACCTGACCTAACCTCCTTCGCTGGAGCAGCGTTTGGAATCCGGAAGGGAATTGTGGATGATGGAATTTTCCTTCCTTCCCCCTCCTCCTCCTCCTCCTCCTGCCCCCGCTCTCCTCACACAGGTGGGCACAGCCTGGGCTCTGTCACCTCCCTGCTGCCACCAGCTCAGCGCTGCTGCCTTTGGGCACATCCCAGCCTCTCCAAAACACTGCATTTCGGGGGAAAATCCCTTTTTTTCCAGCAAAGAGCCCAGGTTGTGCCTGACCTGCTCAGCCAAAGAGCCACGGAGAAGATCTGGGGTTTTTCATCCCTTGAAGTTAAACACGATCCCAAAGGATGGCGGTCCCAAGGCTCCGGCTCTCGTGGGTGCGCTGCCCTTGTCCTAATCCCAGATTCCTGCAGGATTTGGCATTTTTACCTCAAAACTCTTCCAGATGAGGCCAAACAGCTGCATCCGCGCTTTGGGGTCGATATTTTTCCCTTGGATTCACAGATTTAATTTGGGAACAAATATTTCTGAGGAGTTCTTTCATCAATTCTTGCATCCCTCAGGTGTCTTCAACAGCACCAGGCTGCTCCTGACTCCTCTTCCACCCAAAACTGGCTTTAGATCTCGCAAAAAACACCCAGACTGTTGAAAAACCCCCAGTAATTCCAGCTAATTAAACACATCCTGGAATATTTCCAGGCTGTGCAATCAGCCGGTCCAACAGGACGGACAAATCTGGCTCGTGAGGGGTTTTTTTGAGTTTAAACCACGGTGAAAATATTTGAAAAGGGATAAAAACGAAGCCGTGGCCCCCCCGGAGCTGGGGTGTGACCCATGCCGGGGTCTGCCGAGCTCCCAGACGGGAGAACTTTTCAAAGGATCACACATGGATCCCACCTTTTTTTTGGGATTAATGTTTCCTGAGCGCTTTTCCTTTCAAGTGGTGCTGTTTGCGGCGGGGGCCTTGTTCCAGTTAGAGAGGCTTCCTGAGCCTTTCAACCCAGCAGGTGTCCAAGGGGGGAGAATTCCCTTTGAAGAGTCCCAGNGGGGAAAAAATGGGAAAAAACAAATCCCAAGGTTTCCAAAAAAAAAAAAAGGGGAAAAAATGGGAAAAAAGAAATCCCAGGGTTTCAAAAAAAAAAAAACAAAAAAACAAAAGGGGAAAAACAAAAGGAAAAAAAAAGGAAAAAAGGGAAAAGGGGAGAGCAGCGAATGGGGGCTGGTGCGGTGTGAGGGCAGCTCGGGCGGGCTGGGAATCTGCATTTTCCAGGGAAAAAGGGGTTTGTAGGCAGATTTGGGAATGTCTGTGGGATCCGGGCTCATCTCCGTGGCACCACCAGGGATTCGGGGGTGGCTGCGGTGTTGGGATGGGAGAGGGGATGGAAAAGGGAAGGGGGCACCTGGGCAGGGCCGGATTTCTGGGAAGGGAGGGAAAACCGGGAAAGAATCCCGAAAAACGGGGGTTTGGTTGTGACGTGGCGGTGAGCGCGTCCCTCGGACACGGGGCGGCTGCGTGGTGTGGGCTTGGGTGGAGTATGGAGGGATTTTGGGATGAAATGCTGGGATTTCGGGATGGAATGCTGGGATTTCGGGATGGAATGCAGCGATTTTGGGATGGAATGCTGGGATTTCGGGATGGAATGTTGGGATTTCAGGATGGAATGTGGTGATTTTGGGATGACTTGAAGTGATGTTGGGATGGATCGCAGTGATTTTGGGATGGAATGCAGTGATTTTGGGACTAAACACAGTGATATTGGGGAGAAAAGCAATGATTTTGGGATGGAACACTGATTTGAGGATGAAATGCTGGGATTTTGGGGAGAATTGCAGGGATTTTGTGATGGAACACTGATTTCCTGAGGAAATGCAGGGATTTTGGGATGAAATGCAGTGATTTGGGAATTAAAAAGTGATTTTGGGATGAAATGCAGGGATTTTGGGATGAAATGCAGGGATTTTGGGATGAGATGAAGTGATTTTGGGATGACATGCAGAGATTTTGTGATGGAACGCAGCNCAGGGATTTTGGGATGAAATGCAGTGATTTGGGAATTAAAAAGTGATTTTGGGATGAAATGCAGGGATTTCCTTATGCAAGGAAGTGATTTTGGCACGAAACAGTGATTTTGGGATGAAATGCAGCAATTTTGGGATAAAATACAGTGATTTTGGGATGAAATGCAGCAGTTTTGGGATAAAACACAGTGATTTTGGGATGAAATGCAGGGATTTCCATATGAAATGCAGTGGTTTTGTGATGGAACACAGTGATTTTGGGACAAAATGCAGGGATTTTGGGATGGATCACAGTGATTTTGGGGTGAAATGCAGTGATTCTGTGAGCAAAGGCAGTGATTTGGTGGTGGAGCACAGTGATTTTGGGGTGAAATGCAGTGATTCTGTGAGCAAAGGCAGTGATTTGGTGGTGGAGCACAGTGATTTTGGGGTGAAATGCAGTGATTTTGGGATGGAAAACAGTGATTTTGTGATGGAACACGGGGATTTCGGGACAAAATACAGGGATTTTGGGATGAAATGCAGGGATTTGGGGATGGAACATTGATTTTGTGGCGAAATGCAGGGATTTTGGGATGACATGAAGTGATTTGGGGATGGAACACAGTGATTTTGTGATGGAACACAGGGATTTTGGGATGAAATGCAGGGATTTGGGGATGGAACAGTGATTTTGTGAAAAAATGCAGGGATTTTGGGACGAAATGCAGGGATTTTGGGACGAAATGCAGGGATTTTGGGACGAAATGCAGCCATCATGCTCTCACACTGACCTGACTTCCCCCTGCCCCTCCTTCCCAACCCAAACCTCGGGATCAGGGCCATTCTGGTGATTTCCAAGGACAACATCCCGAGATTTGTACGGTGCTGCTGTACAGGAGCAGGGATTAGGAAACCCTTGGCAGTCCAACTTCCCAAAACGCTCCGGCAGCCGTGGCTGCTCCCTGCGAGCCTGCTGGAGCCTCCTGGGGGGTTTTGGCAGCTCTTGGAGCATCCTGGAGCATCCCAGGGTGGAGCAGCAGGAGCAGATCCCGCAGGGCTGGGATGGGGAGGGTCCCCGGGGGCTGAGATGTCCCTGAGCTGACAGAGCTGGGCCTTCAGGAGAGCCTCCTGCTCCCTCCGGGAATCCTGGAATTGTTCAGGGTGGAAAAACCCTCGGGGATCTCCGCTAAAGCCACATCCCCGTGGGTTAGGGACAGTTCCAGGGATGGGGACTCCAAGCTCCAGCAGGCAGGGAAGGAAACGCTGGAGGAGCTCCCAAATCCCCGCCGGGCTCTGTAATTGCCCAGGAGCTGCGATGCCCTTTTTAATCCAGGCAAAACTTTCCTGGGAAGCAGCTTAGGGGGTTATTTGTGTCTGCCGTTAGCTGATTAGCACAATGCTGATTGATGGGGGGCAGCTGATCCCGAAAAACCGCCGGGAGAACCTGGGAGAGGGCAGGCGTGTCCTTCAGGGGACAGGCAATGAAACATCCCCTACAACAGCTCTCGGGATTCGTCAGCATAGTTCTAAATTGCTTTATTTCTCCGTGTTTTCACGGTGGTTTTGGGTTTTTTCCCTCCTACTTTGTGCTAAATGTGGAGCCAAACCTCTCCCTGGGGGGGGTGAAGGTGGGAGGTGAATTGATAAGTTACAGGTGAATTGATAAGTTAAAGGTGAATTGATAAGTCACAGGTGAATTGATAAATTAAAGATGAATTGATAAAATACAGATATGCTGATAAATTACAGGTGAATTAATGAATTACAGGTGAATTGATAAATTACAGGTGAATTGATAAGTCACAGGTGAATTGATAAATTAAAGATGAATTGATAAAATACAGATATGCTGATAAATTACAGGTGAATTGATAAATTACAGATGTGCTGATAGGTCACAGGTGAATTGATAAATTAGAGATGAATTTATGAATTACAGGTGAATTGATAAATTACAGATATGCTGATAAATCACAGGTGAGCTGATAAATTATGGGTCAGCTGACAAATTTAGGGCTCCTCTAAAGTAAAAACATTCAGGACAGGAGCTGCGAAAGTACTGGGAGAATAAAACAAGTGGAGAGTTTGGGGGATGATAATTTGTGTGCAGACACCTCAGTGTGGAATCCTGGAATATCCTGAGCGGGAAGGGACCCCCAGGGATCCTCGATCCCAAATCCAACCCCTGCCCAGACACCCCAAACCCCAGCCTGGGCATCCCTGGCAGCGCTGTCCAAACGCTCCTGGAGCTCTGGCAGCCTCGGGGCCGTGCCCATTCCCTGGGGAGCCTGGGCAGTGCCCAGCACCCTCTGGGGGAAGAGCCTTTCCCTGATATTAATAGGAAAAGGGGGGAAAAAGCCGCATTTTGGCTTGACCTGCGATTATCTTTTAGAAGAATCCCGGAGCATTTTCAGTCCCACTCACACACAGCTGCTGATGTGGCACCTCCATGGGAAAGAGACTGGGAAAAGGTGCCCTGTCCACCAGTTCACAACTGGGAAGAGATTCCAGGGTCTGGATTTTTCGGATCCCAAATCCCCTCCCCATCCCGTGGCCCGATGTTTCCTCCTTCTCCATCTGGAACGCGCCCAGAGGACGTGAATTGTCCTTAAAGCTCTCCAGATGCTCGATCAAAGGTGCAGAGGGAGCGCAGGTTAAAGGCCAGGCAGGGAGAGCAGATGTTGAGCTGAGGTGCCAGAGGCACCCCCGTGTTGGACATCGGGATTTGCAGCCGGGATGCGCCGCTGGGAGCAGGAATTCCAGGGGGAAAAACGAATTCCTTCGCTGCGGGACTTGGGATGCCGCGACAGCACAATTTGCTCTGCTCAAATTATTATTATTTTTTTTTTATTTTTGGGAGATGTTGGGATTATTTTTGTTTGGTTTTAGTGGGATCTGGAAGTTCAGTGTCAGGAGCGGGGCTGTGTTTGCTCTCACACCCCTCAGGTTCATCTGGCTCCGGGAATCCCTCTCTGCACATGGATTTGAACTCCAGGGATGGAACTGCCAAAAAAAGGCTCCACTTGCTGGATCTCAGCTGCTCCTGGCGTTTCTTTGCCCCTCTGAGCTGGTTCCCGGAGCTGAGGGAGCAAATCCTGATCCTTTTTAGGGAGCAGAAAGGGCACCCTGGAGCAGGGAGAGGGGATTTGTGCGGTGGTGAGGATCCCCTGCCTTTATCAGCACGGTTTGCATGGGCCAGGTAAGAGGATTAAAGTGTGCAGTGGAGAGAAATGTGAGGGGAAAATGAGGTTATGGAGGGGCCTCCTGGGCTGGGCAGGGCCTGAGCCTCTGCTCGGCCTCATCTGGGAATGTCACAGTGGGGGCAGACCCCAAAAATCCCCCCTGTCCCCCAAAATGTGCAGCGCTGTATTTGCCTTGTGATTTCAGCCCTTTGTTTCTGCCTCTGCATTGACAGCTCCTCATTCCAGGGAATCCNGCTCTGAGCTCTCCCTGGAGCCTTCTCCTCTCCAGCTGAGCACCCCCAGCTCTCCCAGCCCGGCTCCAGAGGGGCTCCAGCCCTGGAGCAGCTCCGGGAATTCCTCTGGGCTCTCTCCAGCAGCTCCAGGTGCTGCTGATGTTGGAATTCCCACCTCTGGGAATCACCCGAGCGGGGCAGAGGGACAGAATCCACTTTCCCCGCTGTCCGTGTTGCTGGAGGCGCAGCCCCAGCAGGATTTATGGGATTTCTGCCCCCCAGAAACGGGATTTGTTTCTCCGGAGGACGCCCGGGCTCCCCCCAGGAGCACAGAGAGGACTCGGGGCTCCCCCAGGCTCCCCGTGCCCGGTGCTGCTGCCCGGGCTGGGTGGGTTTGGGGGGAGATGGGCAGCTTTTGGTGTAATCCCATTGATTTAAAGATTTATTTCGGTGCCCAGCTGGGAGCCCTTGCGGGGACAGGTTCTTGCTTGGAATGTGGCGAGTACGGAATTTTCCACATTGGAAGGCGGCGTTTTGCAAAGCTCATAGGTGCAAGTTTCTATTTGAATTTCTATTTCTATATATCTGTTCCTGTGGTATTTCCCTCTGTACGACTGACCCTTGATGGAGCCCTCTGTGGATTAGAATTTTATATTTCTATATTTCTAGATTTCTAGATTTCTAGATTTATGTATTTATAGATTTATAGATTTATAGATTGATAGATATATTTCTCTCTGTGTGATTGCCCCAATGGAGCACTCTGTAGATTAGAATTTTGTATTTATTTATATATTTATAGATATATTTCTATGATATTTCTATCAGTGTGATTAGAATGTTATATTCGTACATATATTTATATATTTATATATGTTTTTATAGATTTTTTCTATATTTTCATATATATTTATCTATTTTAAAATATATATTTATATATTTCTATCTGTGTGATTGCCCCTGATGGAGCACTTTGTAGAGTGGAATTTTATATTTATGTATCTATATTTATATATTTTTATATATATTATATAGATATAAAATTTGGCCCATAAGGCAAATAGTCATACCATCCTTAGATCAAAAATTAATGACTTTTATAAGAGAAATTGTATGAGCACAGTCACTACTCAGTGGTTTGAGCTCTTCCTACCACAGCAATCTTTATGTGAGATATAGACAGATTTTTCTGAGCAGCCTTTTAGACTGGCTGTACATANTTTATATATTTTTGTATGTATTTAAATATATATTTTTATATATATTTATACATTTCTCTCTCTCTGATTGCCCTGATGGAGCACTCTGCAGCTTAGAATTCCGTATTTTTATATATATATTTATATTTTTAATGCATATTTTTTATATATTTTTTATATATCTAATATATACCTTTATATATTTTTATATATATTTATACATTTCTCTCTCTCTGATTGCCCTGATGGAGCACTCTGCAGATTAGTGGGAAATGCTCTTATCAGCTCTTGATAAGCAGCCAGTCTTCAGCCCAGCTGGTTTTTAATTAACCAGAAATCTCCAGTGCAGCTGTTCATTCCAAAGGCGTTTTTCCCTTCCCTGCAAAACACAGCATTTTCCACTGGTGGGGCCTGGGGCAAAAAGGGGAATTTTTTATCAAATCCTCTTTTAATTCTTATTTAATTTTCGAACAAATCAAACAGCCCAAGGTGAGCTCAGTTTGGGAATTATTAGCAAAGGTGAGGTGAGGCTTTGGGGTGGTGTCCCGGTTTGAAAGCAAACCAGTGAGACTCTGAGTCAGAAATACAATTTAATAGGAAAAGAAAATAAAATAAACGCAATAGCACAAAAGAAAACCACTGACAGGGTCAGAATACAACCTGACACCTGTCAGTCAGGGTGGCGGTAGCAGTCCAATAAAGTGGTGGCTGCAGTCCTCCTGAAGTGGTGGATGTGGTTCTGTCAAAGCAGTGATCCCGTAGAAGGGTCTGCTCTTCCTTGGAAAGTCCAGTGGTGGCTATGTAGCTCTTATCCTCGGGGAGTCCCGTAGGTAAGGGCTGCCTGTGGTGTTCCATACTCCTGATTATATACAGATGGGAATGCTCCGTTCCTCCTCCTGGGCGGAGCATCTCACAATGGGATGGTGAGTCATGAGGTAAGGCATGGATGGGCCCATGAACAGGAGATAGTCCGGAGAGAGTTACCTGTGAGTCATGGGGCAGAGTCCTTGATTGCCCATTAAACAGAGATAGCCCCCGGAGGGAGTTATCAAGGATGAGTCTTGGTAGGAGACAATGAACATTGCCCCACCTGCTTTAACAGCTTGTGAAGATGGTGATAGAATACATACCTTTGGGCACATCTTACATTGTAACCTAGGACAGGTGGGGAGAGGATTTATTTCATTTGCTTCAAAGATGTTTTGGTGCTTTAAAAATCTTTTGGTGCTTTAAAAAAAGGAAAATAGAAAATTGTGGTTTTATGTGTTCAGCTGTGCCTCGATTTGAGGTTTCCTTGAAGGGGCCGCGGTTTTCCAGGGGTTCTTTGGAGGATCTGGGAGCGCATCAGGAATTGCTGTGCTGCTGAGAGTGTTGGGGCTGGCTGTCCAGGAGGACAAAATTCCCTGCTTCAAGCCCAGATATTCTCCCAGGATGACCCCAAATGGCACGAGCTGCAGGAGCGGAGGCTCCCGGTCGCTGACGGAGACCAGGAGCGGGTCTGGAGAGGATTTTTCTCGGCCGCCGGCGCCATCCCAGCAGTTGTTGTTTTCCCCCAGAGCAAGGGACGAGGAAGAGTTCCAGGAAGGGAAATTTTCCTCTCCCCTACGGAGTGAGGGGTGTCGGAACCCACGACATGCCTCTGTCTAGTTTAGGGGATCGGACACCCAGAAATGGGGGTCCAGGAGTCCAGCTGGGTGCCCCGGAGGGCACTGCCTTTGATCTTTGTCCTTGGAGAACTTTGCCAACTCTGAGAGATGAATTACAGGCCACAAGAGTTTAATGTAAGCATTAATAGTCACTTTGGACTGGGTGAAATATAGTATATAGAATATTAGATGATATGTACATGGGGGTAAAACATGGACAGGGGGGTTAAGATGGAGTCTAAAGGGTGTGGTCGCCTTCTCCTTCTTCTTCTTCACTGTCCACCATATTCTTGGTGACGGGAGCACAGATTCATTGGTAGAATAGAGATAAGACAGGAAATTGCATGTCTAGAACAGGTTAGAATTAATTGGTATAAAGTTATAAACAAAGACACGTACCGTCCTCTGGTTGGGTTTGTAACGGGGTATATAAATTATGGGATGCCCATCCAGTGGGCAGAACCAGGGAACCTCGGCTGCCAGGTGGACCTGTGGCTTGCAGGACACCGCAGCTATAGATAACATTAGAATAAACAACCTCTGCACAGCAGCTCGCAGCCTCTGACTGAGTTTCTGGGCAAAAGCGCTGAACCCATCTCACTTGTGTGCCGAGGCCAACTGGGCCAGAAACCCCAAAAGTGAGAAGGGGGAGCTCAGGTGCCGCCCGGAGCATCCCCCGGGCTGTGGTCTGTGGGCAGTGGATTATCCAGGATTCACGTTTCTCCAGGGCCCTGCTGGCTCTGCCTGCTCTCCTTGATTCCCGCTGGACCTTGGGCTGCCAGCAGCTCATCCTCCCTCCTGGACTGCCGTGGGATCGGCACTGGCACAGGCTGCCCTGGATCCCTGGAAATGTCCCGGGCCAGCCTGGGCCAGTGGGAGGTGTCCCTGCCCATGGCAGGGGTGGGATGAGCTGAGCTTTACGGTCTCTCCCAACCCCAACCGTTCCATGATTCCGTGGTTCCTTGGCATTATTCCCACCTTCGGGTGCAGTGTGACCGTCTGGAGATGAAAACATCTCCCTGCCCACGGCGTCCCCTGGGTCTGTTCCTGGAGAAAGGCACCCCGGGCAGCAATTCCAGAGGCATGGATGGTGTCAGTACCCCAGGGACAAGAGGTGTGGCTTGGACACAATGCTCACTGCCCGGGAATGCCGGTTCTGGTGTTCCTGTGCCAAGGAGGGCCAGGATTCCTTGGATTTAGCAGCCCATTCAGCAGCAGTGACACGGGATGGAGGCAGAGGAGTCCTGAATCCTGCCTTCAGATTCCAGCTGGGACGCTCCCCCTGGATCACAGGAATGCCAGAGCTGCCTCGGGCACTGCACCACCCACGCCTTAAAGGTGACAATCCCAAGGTCTTATTCCCGACGCATCCAAAGCCTGTTCCCTGCGGTTGGAAGCACCGAGGGCTCGTCCTGGGCACGTCGGGCCCCAGCGCTGAGCGCTGACTCCTTCCCCTCTGCTTTTGTGCAGCCCCAGCCTGCAGAGCCATTCCTGGATGGAATCTCAGCTCATTAAACCTGCGGCTCCGTATTTTTATTTCTTTTTTCTTTTTCTTTTTCTTTTTTTTTTTTTTTAAGGAGAGAGGGAGGCAGCGGATTTGCTGGAGTTTGTTTGACCTAGTTAAGGGAAGTCTCAGCTCGCCTCAGGCAGGTAATTAATTTGTCCACACTTCCCCCTGCTCCCGGCGTGGTGCTCGCTGCCAGGCTCTCCTGCAGGTGAGCGTGAGGCTCCGCAGCTCCCAGAATTCCTGCCTGGATTTGCAGCTGTGAGAGGAGCGGCAGCAGGAGAGCTCCAGATGGTGCTGGTTGGAGGCCTCGGCGGCTGAGCGGGGATGATGGATGGAAAGGATGGAAAGCTGCCCCCGTCGCTGTGCCTTTGGCAGGAGCTGCCGCTCTGTGGCGCTTCCAGAGGGCCGGCAGGGCTGGATTCGAGGCTGTTTCGGCTTCCAGAGGAAGCTCCTGGCAAATTCCTTCTGTGCTGCTCATTCCCAGCTCACAGGGGATCAGCCTGGGGTGAAGGCGATGGGGTCGGTCCCTGTCACTGCTACTGGGATAGGATTGGATTGGATTGGATTGATCCCAAGGTGACACCACCCCCACTCCCTGCTCCTTTCAAATTCCTTCTGCATCGCTCATTCCCAACTCAGCCCCAGCTCCCTGTCCCTGTCCCCATGGCCAGGACAGGTGACACCAAGGTGACACCAACCCCACCAGCTGCTCCTCTCGAGCTCCTTCTGTGTCACTCAGCCCCAGGTCACCAGGAGCATCACCCTGGGGTGAAAAGGATGGTTCTGGTCCCTGTTGTGTCCCCACTGCTGGCACAGGTCATTCCAAGGTGACACCAACCCCACCCGCTGCTCCTTTCAAATTCCTTCTGTGCTGCTCAGCCCCAGCTCACAGGAGATCACCGTGGGGTGAAGATGGGCTTGGTCCCTGGTGCTGTCCCCATTTTCCAGGTGACACCAACCCCACCAGCTGCTCCTCATGAGCTCCTGTGCTGTTCAGCCCCAGCTCAGCAGGAGCACCAGCCTGGGGTGAAGGTGATGGGGTTGGACCCTCTCCCCATTTTCCAGGTGACACCAACCCCACCAGCTGCTCCTTCTGCATTGCTCAGCCCCAGCTCACAGGAGCATCACCCTGGGGTGAAGGTGATGGTGCTGGTCCCTGTTCTTGCCCCATGACCAGGACAGTTCATTCCAAGGTGACACCAACCCCACCCGCTGCTCCTTTCAAATTCCTTCTGTGCTGCTCAGCCCCAGCTCAGCCCCAGCTCAGCCCCAGCTCCCTGTCCCCATGGCCAGGCTGGGTGATACCAAGGTGACACCAACCCCACCAGCTGCTCAGGAGATCCAAACCCCTCCTCTCCCAGCCCCCAGAGCTGGGTGGTTTTGTCCCCGATGCCCGTCCTGCTCCAGGCTCTGCGTTCTGGCAGCTCAACCCTGCACCTTGGTGCTTCATTTTTAGCAAAGCATCGAACGCGGTGGGCACGGGGCCAAGCCACGGTGGCAGGGAGGTGACGGTCACCCTTCCAATGACAGTAACTCAGCTTCAGGCTCAGAACCGAGACCTTTGTGGAGCCCAGTTGGGGGAAAAAACCCCAAATTCTTAATATTTAAGTCTCTGGTGTAGGAAATTCTCGTTTGCCCAAACTGATGTGGTTGTCACAAGTGTGGAATCATCGCTTCCCGAATTTATTCATCCCTGCTCTTCTCCCCATCCCACTGGGACAGAGGGATGTTCAGCAGGTTAAAAAGTCCCTGAAGGTTTTTTTTTTAACCTGGAAATCCTGAGCTAACAGAAAGATGGACCCCAAACTCCAGTCTAGTTTAAATGGTAGCACTGAAAGAGAAAAGAAAAGAGAAATTTTCTTGGTGGCTGCGAGGATCTCTGGAAGAGAAAATCAAATTTAATGAGGAATCGTTAAAAGGGACAAATACCATAAAACTGAGACTTTCGTGACCTGACCCAGCATGAAAATTGTTCTGTGAGGTTTTTTGAATTTTTTTTTTCATTGTTTGCTTTCCTTGATTTTCCTTCTTCCTGATAAGGTTGAAGGGCTTTAAAGATGAATTAAAATGGAGATAACCTGGATAAAAAATTAAGGAATCAATGAATCAGATGCAAGGAAAAGAACAATTAGGACGCCACACTTCCAGCTGGGAGCAGCATTCCTTGGTCAGCAGCTCAGGGGCTTTGTCCCGTTTGAAATTATGGGAATTGCAGATTTTGGTGATCCAGAATCCCAAGAGAGAGATCACAGAATCACGGAATGGTTTGGCTTGGCATGGTCCCTAAAATCCCTTCTGACCCTGTGCCGTGGGCAGGGGCACTTTTCACTGTCCCAGCTTCCCCCACCCAGCCTGGCCCAGGACACCAAGGGTTTTCCTGGGGTTCATTTTAGGGATGTGACCCTGGAGCTTCAGCTCCAGGAATGGAAATGGGGGAGGTTTTTTATCCCACCTCCCTGGAACTTGGCTTCTGGTTTTTTCTTTCCCACCCGGATCCCACATGGAGCAGGAATGGGATCAGAGATGGAATCCCACATGGAGCAGGGTTGGAATCCCACATGGAGCAGGGATAGGATCCCACACGGAGCAGGGATGGTGGCAGGTTCCATCCAGCCTGGCCCAGGACACCGATGGTTTTCCTGGTGTTCATTTTGCGGATGTGACCCTGGAGCCTCAGCTCCAGGGTGATGGGAATGGGGGATATTATGGGGGATATTTTTTATCCCGCTTCCCTGGAACTTGGCCTTTTTTTTTTTTTTCCCAGTGGAAAAAACCATCTTAAAAAGTGCAGCATCATTTATTTTAAGTGGAGAAAAAGCTGGAATAAAGAGAATCCTTTGATTTATGTGGCGATGCCAAAGATCCTAATGGACATCAGAGGACAGGGAATATTTGTTTAATGCACCCTTGGATCATTTCAGTGCCGATGTTGGGAAGCACAGGGCCGTTTTTCTGGAATTTGTTGTGTTTTGGGGAAAAGCAGCACTGCTGGTGTTGCTGGCAAAGAGAAGGAGTTTGGGAAGCATCGGGAAAGGCAGGAATGGGGAGATGTCCGGGAGAAGGGGCAGGAGAGGGGTCACAGTGCTGGAAATCGGGAAGAGGGGAATGAATGATGGATTAATGGGAGCTGAGCAGGGAATCCAGGAGAGCTCTGAGAGCTGCAGCTCTGGGGACGTTTGGATAAATAAAGAATTCTTTAAGCTGTGACCCCCCCCCCAGAACTGACATTTCCCGGGAAGGTTCCAGCATTCCCAACCCATCCCTGCCAGCAGCAGCAGGAGGGGAATTCCCAGACACCTCCCTGGGAATGGGAATGGGATCCTGCCGGGGCAGGTGCTGCTGCTGGAGGCCGTTCAGCCCCTTTGGGAGCTGATTCCTGGCTTTCGTTTCCTCTCCCAAAATCCACCCCGGCGTTGTTGTGGCTGCTCAGCCCCCGAGTGGTGTTGGAGCCTTTTTGGGATTGGGAGGAAGCAGGAGGAGAAATTCCCGACATTTTCGTGTTCACGTGCCTCGGATTTGTGAATCAGCGCTTCTCACTCTGGGATGTGTCAGCGGGGTTCCCTTCCCTCCCAGCACCCCCTTCCCAGCACCGTCCCCTGATTCCCAACAACCGGCAAGGCTCGGGATGAGGGGGAAAAAAAATAAAGGAAAAAAAAAATAAAGGAGAGCTCCAGAAGTCCTGGAAAAGGTTTGGAAGCTGCGAGGTTTTAAGCGTGAAGTTGTTTGGGATTTAGGAGTGGTTATTTATCTGCTCCTTGGAGTTTTCTCTCATCCCATCATCATCCCCTTCCCAACATCATCCCCTGATTCCAAACAACTGGCAAGGTTCAGGATGAGGGAAAAACAATAAAGGGAAAAAAATGAAGGAAAAAAATAAAGGAGAGCTCCAGAACTCCTGGAAAATGCTTGGAAGCTGCGAGGTTTTAAGCATGAAGCAGTTTGGGATTTTGGGGTGATGATTGATCTGCTCCTTGGGGTGTTCTCTCGTGGGTTTTGAGGATTTAGGGTCGCGTTTCCTTGGGGCTGGGGCTGTTAAAGGAAAGTGGAACTCTCCCAAAGCTCCAGGAATGGAACGGGGCCTTTAAGGGAAGCAGCGTCGGGATATTCTGGGGAAACGCTGAGTCTGCAGCTTTCAGATCAATCTCGGGCAGAGCAGCTCCGAGTGACACCGCTGGAATCTGATCCCTGCCCGTGTCCTGTTCAGGGAGATCCTGCGGGATTTTACCCGTGCCTGGAGGGAATCAGGAAGGGAGGAGTTGCCACGTTCAGGATCTTGCTCTGAACCCCTGGCAGGGGAGAGCTGGTGACGGAGTCGCTCGTGCCTGTGCACACCTGGGTGTGTGGATCTGCCTTCCGTGGAATCGTGGAATCATGGAATGGTTTGGGTGGGAAGGGACCACAGAGCTTATCCTCTTCCACCCCCAGGGACACCTCTCACTGTCCCAGGCTGCTCCAAGTCCTGTCCAGCCTGGCCTTGGACACTGCCAGGGATCCAGGGGCAGCCACAGCTGCTCTGGGAATTCCATCCCACCACCCTTGCAGAGAGGAATTCATTCCCAATATCCCATCTAAATCCATTCTCCATCCCTGAATCCCTTGCCCCCAGTCCCTCTGCAGCTCTCCTGGAGCCCCTTTAGGGCCTGCAAGGGGCTCTGAGGTCTGAAAAGCAGCCCCGGCGCTGCCTGGGATGGGTGACAGTGCCAAGGCCTGGCTCTGGGGACACCGGCGGGACCTGGAATGTTTGGGATGTCCCTCAGCAGAGCCCTGTGGGCACAGCCCGGCCTGGCACAGCCCAAAAGCGAATCCGTGGCTCCGAGGTACAGTTTGCACTGGGAACAGATCCCCAGGCCGGGAAAAGGGTTTGCCTTGGAAATGTGTCCTGAACCTCCCGGCTGGGCGGTCTGAGAGCAGGGATGGGATCAGGGATGGGAGCAGGGATGGGATCCCACATGGAGCAGGATGGGATCTGGGATGGGATCCCACACGGAGCAGGGATGGGAGCAGGGATGGGATCCCACAAGGAGCAGGATAGGATCCCACATGGAGCACAATGGGATCAGGGATGGGATCCCACGTGGAGCAGGGATGGGAGCAGGGATGGGATCCCACAAGGAGCAGGATAGGATCCCACATGGAGCACAATGGGATCAGGGATGGGATCCCACGTGGAGCAGGGATGGGAGCAGGGATGGGATCCCACAAGGAGCAGGATAGGATCCCACATGGAGCACAATGGGATCAGGGATGGGATCCCACGTGGAGCAGGGATGGGAGCAGGGATGGGATCCCACAAGGAGCAGGATAGGATCCCACATGGAGCACAATGGGATCAGGGATGGGATCCCACGTGGAGCAGGGATGGGAGCAGGGATGGGATCCCACAAGGAGCAGGATAGGATCCCACATGGAGCACAATGGGATCAGGGATGGGATCCCACGTGGAGCAGGGATGGGAGCAGGGATGGGATCCCACAAGGAGCAGGATAGGATCCCACATGGAGCACAATGGGATCAGGGATGGGATCCCACGTGGAGCAGGGATGGGAGCAGGGATGGGATCCCACAAGGAGCAGGATAGGATCCCACATGGAGCACAATGGGATCAGGGATGGGATCCCACAAGGAGCAGGATAGGATCAGGGATGGGATCAGGGATGGGATCCCACAAGGAGCAGGATAGGATCAGGGATGGGATCAGGGATGGGATCCCACATGGAGCAGGACGGGATCAGGGATGGGGTCAGGGATGGGATCAGGGATGGGATCCCACACGGAGCAGGTTTGGTGGCAGTTACGGGCACTCGCTTTGTGCTGCTCAAGCATTTCCCAGATTCCCACACCGCGGCTTTAAGTGCATCTTCCTGTTAATTGGCCTAATTAGGCAGGGAACGAAGGTGTCTCCTAAGCAGGACTAACAGCCGAGAAATGGCTTTTCCTTCTGAGCCCTGTAATTCCTGCTCCCGCCCGGAATTACCCGGGCTCACGGCTGATTTTCCAGCCGCCGCAAACCCGTGCCAAATCCCGGCCGGAGCCATCCAGAAACAGAAATAGTTCGGGAGAATCCGAGCCTTAATCTCGAGTTTAATCCCCTTGTGTGAGGCAGACACCGCTGCTCACCCACCCACGGCTCGGGCTTTAATCCGGGCTCTTCCTGGCCCCGATTTGTGGCGATTCCGACACTTGAAACCCTCGAGAAGCCGAAAATTCCCGCGGCCGCTCCGTCCCTGAGCGCCGCTGGTCGCTTTTGTGCCGCCGACAACCCGGGGGAAGCCTGGGGATTATCCCGAGCCTCTGAAAACAAGAGCGGCTGTCTCCCCTCGGCAAAGGAAAAAAGGATTAACTCCTTGCTGGAAGCAAATTAATTCCCCCAAAACATCATCAGCTCACCTCCAGCAGGTCACCGAGGGCTGCTGGAGTGGCTCAGCGGCTCTGTGACCCCGCTGCTCCTTTTTTTTTTGTGTCTGGAAGCAAAGTTGTGCCGGCCCAGACCAAAATTTCTGGGCTCAGCCACCGCTGGGATATGGGTTTGCTATAAAAATAAGAATAAGAATAAA
>VXAD01005094.1:1093425-1129111 GCA_013399195.1 Dicrurus megarhynchus | reverse complement strand
CGGCGTGCCACCGGTGTCACTGTGTCACTGGTGTCCCCTTGTTTGCCATGTCCTTTCAGTCAGCGGTGTCCTCTGTGTCAGTGGTGTCCCCCTATCAGCCAAGTCACCCTGCAGCCGTGTCCCCCCTGCCAGCCGTGCGTCCCCCACCAGTGGTGTTCCACTACCAGTCATGGCCCTTCGGTCAGTGGTGTCCCCTGCCGGCCACGTCCCCGCCATCAGGGCTGAGTGCCCACCCCGTCAGCAGCGTCCCCTGTCAGCGGTGTCCCCCTGACAGCCATGTCCCGCTGTCAGTGCTGTCCCCTGTCAGCGGTGTCCCCCTGACAGCCATGTCCCGCTGTCAGTGCTGTCCCCTGTCAGCGGTGTCCCCCTGACAGCCATGTCCCGCTGTCAGTGCTGTCCCCTGTCAGCGGTGTCCCCCTGACAGCCATGTCCCGCTGTCAGTGCTGTCCCCTGTCAGCGGTGTCCCCCTGACAGCCATGTCCCGCTGTCAGTGCTGTCCCCTGTCAGCGGTGTCCCCCTGACAGCCATGTCCCGCTGTCAGTGCTGTCCCCTGTCAGCGGTGTCCCCCTGACAGCCATGTCCCGCTGTCAGTGCTGTCCCCTGTCAGCCCATGGCCCCCACCATCAGCCCTGTCCCCCCATGCCAGCAGTGTCCCCATTTAGCAGTGCTGCCCTGTCAGCCCCCTCTCCCTCATCAGCAGGAGCTGTGTCCCCTCCATGCCAGTCCCTGACACTTTACCAGGTGGGGGAGCAGCCCAGGGCACTGTCCATGAGATCCGGCCCCAACACAAGCCAGCCACACTCCATGCCTTGTTCCCCTGCGGAAAACAGCTTTCATTTGGATCCATGACCCTCCACTTCCCCTCCACTGAGCTGTGTGAGCACAGCAAGCCGTGGCAGTTCACTGGGCACCTTCCTCCTGCAAAAACATTGTACAGATCTTTTGAGGTAGTGAGAAATCAAACTTTTTTTTTTCACTTTTTTTTTCATCAAGAAGGCAGTCAAATGCTGGAACAGGAGCCCAGAGTAGGAGCAGGGTCCCAGTCCTTAGGCACAGACAAAATTCAACAAGATAAGCCCCTGAGTAACCATGCCTATTGGAGCAGGAGGCTGGAACTGGGGTCTCCCAAGGACCAACATGATTCCAAGAGTCTGGTCTCAGAGCAGGAGTTGCCTGTGGTTGTACCTCCTGCAGCAGACCCATTGCCATCCCAATCCTTAACATTAAGCCCAACTGCCTCTACAGCATTGCCTGCCCCTATGACATTGCCTACCAAGAAGATATTTCTTAGGCAGGCTGCCAAAACCTCAAATTCCTTTTCTCCACTGGGGAATATCACCCCTTGGAGCTAAGCACTGCTGTGCCCAGGGAGCCACCTGCCCTGGGAATTTTGTGCTGGTTTGGGCCAGGGCCAAGGAGCACTCAAAAGATTAAAGTCCAATAACTTGAAGTTGTCACAGTGTCAGCGAGCAGGTACAGCCTGCTCTGGTATCTTTGGGTTTTCTGTGGTTTTGTGCACTCCCTGGGAGTGTTTCCCCGCTGTAGACAGGAGGAGACACGAACCTGCGGATTGGTGAGCATCGTCTGCCACTCCAAGCAATGTATTTTCCATTGAGGATGCTCCCTAGTTTTTCAGGGCACACCTGTGCTGCAGCTCCCTGCTCTGGTGTCAGTTTGCTGCCTGCCCACACTGCCTCAGGGCAAAGATTCTTCTGTGACGCCATTTAGGAGGACACAGCTGGTTTACTCTGAGGTGAAACCCAGGAGCAGTTCAGGTGCTATCTCCCTCCATGGGCTGTGTCCTGTGGACAGTATCACTCCAGAGATACTCTCTACACACCTCCAACATGAGCTCAGCAGGATTTACACCCCAAATCTGTCAGCCATCCTCACACCACACTGTAGCCCGTGTAACAAAACTTCCTCAGCCATGTGGTATAAAATCCCTGTCCTGGAAAGCTACAGTGTGGCCTCATATTATTCATTTTGTTGTTAGTAACAACAACAACAAAAAAAATCACAGGAAGAGCAGTGTGCAGGGTCTCGATCTCCATCACATGGATGAAGGTGAAGTCTCCAGCACAAGTCCAATCTATCCAGATGCCCAGTTTTAGCACATTCCTTATTGGACTTTCAGCCTGGGATCACCAGTTTCTGAGCCCAGGCTTTCTCTGTGGGTAGACCAGTAAGGATACAGCCAAATCCTGCAAGATATTTCCCTTCACCACCCAGCAGTATCATTACCTCCAAGTTCCCTATTACAAAAAGTGGGTTTTTTTAAGGAAAAGTCAATTTGGCTCTGCAGCCTGGGCTCTCTTACAGATGTTATTTTTGAAGCTCCTCAGGAGCTATGGGAATTGCACTCCAGTACGCCCCTTGGATCGATGGTCTGGGCACAGCCCCATGAGTGTCTGGGTACACTTGGCACACCATTTAACAACCCCAACTGGAAACCACACTGACCCTCTCCTGAGAAGTGGGACAAACCCAGCACTTCTGATGTCCTTCAGAATCCACCTCAAGCCGATAATTTTCTGTTACGAGTTGCCAACCTTCAGCTCTAGCAGCCTGTGTCCCGGGGATTTTGCATTTACAGCAGCTCTCTAACAAATTCTCTGTCCCCCTAAGTGCCAGGAAGGGGGCTGTCATTCACTCTGCTGCTGTAAAAGGGCTTTGTCACTCTCCTTGTCACAGGACAGTGTCCCAGAGCCAGTGAAGAGGTGGTTTGCAGATCTGGGAGGCACCCTCTGCTTCTCTTCTCATTGGCCTTTTGCTTTTGGTGATTTGTTCAGCTGAAATTCCCCACCAGCCTCAGTGACAGCATGATTTCTGTCCAGCAACTGTTGCCTGAGTGTGCAGGACATTCCAAGCCACGAGACTGGGGCAGCACCATGTCCCACCAGCCCCACAGCTGTCCTTCATCCAACATTGTCCAGCTTGGGCTGCTGCAGGCAGGGAATTTTGTTGTTGTGCTGCAGCTGTCCACAGCTGTGGCCCAGGAAGCTGCCTGATGGGGAGAGGGTGCATCTCCTCTCAGAAAGCACCCGCAAAGCAGAAAATTCCAAATAGCCTCCTACTGTTTTCCCAAGCTCTCTCCTCTTCCAGTAACTGTCCAAGCAGCTGTGTACAGGACTGTGAACCACAGACCTGGTACCATCAGTCAGACTCCCATGGCACAAACACAGCCCTCCTCACATTTTCATTTCAGTGTGTCACAGCTGAAAAACCACAGAATCATGGGATGCTTTAGGTTGGAAGGGACCTTAAAGCTCATCTCATTCCAACCCCTGCCATGGGCAGGGACACCTTCCACTAGGCCAGGTTGTTCCAAGCCCCGTCCAACCTGGCTTTGAACACTTTGTTGATATGTCCAGACTTCCCTTGGTGATTTTACAGGATCTAGGAAAGGGCTCCTGCTTTGTGACCATGCCTTGCTGCTCCAGCTCCTCTACCCCAGGGAAGTTTGCATCCAGCTGGGCTTCTGCCCTGGGAGCTGGTGTGTGGTGGGGTTGGATGCTGCAGGGTTTGCTCTGAGCTTGGCTCCCAGCTCTCCTAACTCACCAGGCAGTCCTGAAAAATCAGCTGCTTTATAGGCCCTTTATTTCCCTCTTCCTGTAAAGGAATAAAAGTACTTAAAGTATATATGTTGATGTATATTAAGGTCTCTTGAAGAGACTCAGAGGGTCAAAAAAAGATACTGGCCAGGATATGCGGTGTCTTGCTCAAACTCTGCTTGGGATACTCTGGAAATCTGGGATACTCTGGAAACAGCCTCTCTAGTGCAGCACCCACAGCAGCCCAGCAGCCGTGATGGGACCCTTCACTGCATCTTCCCTGACATGAAAGATCTCAGTCCTGGAGATGCTGGGGGTGGGGGAAAGAGACTGGAAAGTGTGAACTGGTTTGTACACCTCAGACCTTCTGATCCTGGTGGGGTGAACAGGAGGCAGCCTCACATGGGAAACTTGTGATAATTTGGGCAAAGCACTGCTCCAGGTGAGCAGGTGACTTACCTGGGGGCTCCAAGTGGGGTCACAGGGCATTGCCTTCTGACTGGCCTTATTGCCAATAGATGTGTGGGAATCACATCCCTGTTCATGCAAATCACCGAGAGTATCGGGCAGGAAGGATGCACCCCACAGCAGTGGGGGAAGGAACACAGGAAGGCACAGAGGTGTCTGATCTACACCGAGGCACCAGTGTGATGGCTGAGGCTCATGGGCTTGTCTGGAGGAGGACAGCAAGCCACCTCCTCTCCCACTGCCTGTCCACTCCTCCCTGAGCATCTCCTGGGTAGGGCAGCCTGGGCCGGGGCCCAGTGAGGCAGATCCAGCAGCTTGGCAATACAGCTGTCGGTGATGCTAATCAGAGAAGGCATCTTTTTATCATGGACCTCACTCTTGGTGAATATACCACAGCACAAACAACTTTATGCCTTGCATAGCCGTGCCAGAGGCAGTGGGAGCCTTTATCAGAATATCCCATTGTGGGAAGGGAAAGATTTCTTTAACCACAGGCAAGGGCAGAGAATTGAGGGGCAGAACAAAAGAGCAAAGGATCTGGAAGGAATCACAAGGGACACCAGCAAAAACTCCTGAGACCTGCAGAGCAGGGGTGAGATGGAGTGGGAGGCACAGGAGATGGAGTGAGAGGATGTGACCAGGCTGTGGATCTTCCTGCTGGGGCTTCCTGGGCTAATTTTCAGCACATGGCCAGGCTGGGCAGCCCTTCATTCGTGCCGAATGAATCCACACTCAGCAGCAACAGGGTTAAACACCGGGTTGCACTGTCTCCCCACTGAGGACACTCCCCCTCGTTGCTGGCTGCAGAGGAAATTTTAATCAGCACCGCGATAAGAGCCCTTCAGTCCTGCTGGGAGTTATCAGCTCCTTTGTTTGTAAATGTAACTGCTCAATACCAATACACTTGGCTCTGGGTTCCGGCACTTCCCTGCTCCACAGCCCTTTGGCTCAAGCTGCTCCCTCCCTCCAGCCGCCCACTTAATCGGGGTGTTAAAACAGGCCAGGTTGTGCTGAAAACAAGGATCAAGCTTGAGCTGTTTCCTTTCTACCCGTGCTGTCACTGGGAGAGAGAGCTCTGAATTTGAGGCGGTTTTAAGCTTCAAGGAGTAGCTGATGAATATCAGAACCTGGTAATTTAGCCCTCTGCAGAGTACAGACAATATATTCATAATCATTCTATATGGAGATGAGCTAGTAATGCAATCAGGCTTATAAATCAAACCCAGGAGACATGTTAGTGCTGTTTGCCTGAGCTTCTTGAGCGATCTATCCACGGGAAAATGTCTGTCTGACTCTTAGATGGGGCCAATTAACTTATAAAGATGCTCTCTCCTCTCACAGTGGCTCATTTGTTTACTTGGGCTCTGCCAGCTGGTGCTGTTTTCATTCTGGGGGAGGGGGCCAGGTCGGTAAGAGATTTGTTGGAAGCCTGGGCTGCAGAGGAAGGGAAACTGGGCTCAGGAGAGGCAGTGCTTTCATCAGCAGCACGGAGGGTTTAATAAACAGCTTCCCTGTGTGAGCTGTCCCCAGGCTTCAGAGCATGTCCTTTCACACCCATAAACGCGGCGTGGCTGCCTTCTTTTGTCCCCTTTTTATTGAGCAGGAAGGGATAGCTGGAGCTCTGGGTCAGGCTCGGTCATGCCCAGGGCGAGGCCGTGTGGACACAGGAGCAGCACATCCCACACTCCGGCAGCTTGGGAAGTGGCACCAGTGCCCGGTGGGGCTGTGGGGGTGATGCCAGCACCCAGCAAAGCAACTCGGCTCTGCTCCTGCTTTGCTTCCTTCTGGCTTGGCCACGTCCTGCCCCACACCATGCGGGGATGTCCGTGTGCTGGGAGCAGGGTGGGATCTGCTTTGGTTGAGCAGGATTTGGGGCGGTGCAAGGATGCGCTGGCAGCCAGGCAGAGCTGGGAGCAAAGGGACACGGCTGGAGCAGGGCCAGCACGGAGTTGAGGTCGGTGCTGACACCAGAGGGTGGTGTGGTTTCACTCTGGAAAGCCACCGCTGGAGACACATCCCTGCTCTGGCACATTTGTAGAGGAGAGGACTTGAGACAAGCTCGCATTTATTTTTTCATAGAGATTTTTAATGTTTATTTTTTAACAGACTTGGTTTAAATTTTTGTTTTCTACAATAATTCAATGTAAAAATCCCAGTACAATATACAACAGTTTGAACATTTGGAATAAGAAATCCAGCTTGGGGAGACACATAAGTTCAGCTAGTTCCTAACACAGGTAGCAAATTCCCTCCACCCTCCCCCAGATTTACTAGCCAGGAAGGCATGTGGGCAGGAATGCTTTACAAATGTCACCCCCACCCCATAAAGACACTGGGTGCCCTGTCCCTGCATTGCAGTGGGACAGTCCCTCAGGCACATCCCCTAGGAAAGGGCATTGTCCCCTCCATGGGATGGCTGGGAGCCTCCAACATGGCAAGGCAGAGTCTGTGGTGAAGCGAGTCTGGCTGGCCCTTGTGCGTGAGTGACGTGGGATGCTCTGAAAAGGCCCTGCGTGCAGGTCCCTCAGGGTCTGGAGCTCCCTTGGGATGGAGAGACCTGTCCTCCCCTGGGCAGCAGTGCCAGCAGTGCCCTAATGCAGCCGTAAGGCTGTTGGAAGGGGATGGCCATAGCCCTGCAGGGCCCGGCCTGAGGGGAGGAAAACAAAGATGATGAAGGGTCCCTGGCTCTTGGGTCTGAGGGGACATCTCAGGGATCGCTCACTGGCCTGGGAGCTGGCAGCTTTTTCAGGAAGCCACTTTGGCCTGGCCCATGGTACTCAAGCAGCCTGGGAATAGTCCTGCTTGAACAGCCTGGAGTGGTCCTGCTCAACTGACATGGGGTGGTCCTGCTTGGGCAACATGGGAAGGTTCTGCTCCAGCTACATAGGAAGATCATGCCCAAGCAGCCTGGAGAGGTCCTGCTCGAGCAGTTTGGGGTGCTGCTGATCAAGCAGGGTGGGATGGTCCTGCTGGAGCAGCATTAGGGTGGTCCTGCTTGAGAAGCATGGAATGGTCCTGCTGGGGTGGTCCTGCTGGAGCAGGGTGGGATGGTCCTGCTGGAGCATGGGATGGTCCTGCTGGAGCAGGGTGGGATGGTCCTTGTGGAGCATGGGATGGTCCTGCTGGAGCAGTGTGTGGTGGGTCTGCTTGAGCACCATGGAACAGCTGCAAGTGGCAGGGATGGTTCTTCATGTCCTGCAGAATCCCAAGCAATGCATCCAAAGCCATTCCTGGCCTTTCTCACCCCTCTTGGAAATCCTTCACTGCATGAAGTGATCCAAGGGGAATCTAGTCGAGCTCCATGTTTCAGATTAGTTATTGCTAATGTTAGATCAGGACATTGGTGACTTTATCTGGCTGAGTTACTGAAACCTTCCAAGGGCAGAGATCATCCCCTTTCCCCCGTGACCAGTTCCAGCTGCACCAGCCTTAGGGAGAAGTGTTTCCTGATGTCAGAAAGGGCCCTTCCTGCTTGCATCAGGGGTGGCTGAGCTGGTAGTGGCTTTCCTGGATCAGTAAGGGATGGGGTATAAGGCAGGAGAAACAGGAAGGGAAGCAGAAAATTGCAGCTGGAGTCAGATGTGCTGGGAGTAAGAGTTCAGGGAGGAAGGAGGAGGGGATGAATGGCAGAGGTCAGGCTGGGAGAAGAGTGGAAATCAGGACAGAGGTGGGAGATGAAGGAGAATGTAAGGACAGTTACAGAGGGAGCTGTGAGGTAAGGAAGGATGGCTGGAGGTCAGGGAGGGGTGGAGAGGGAAATCTGTGAGGTACGTGGGACACTTAGAGGACAAAGAGGGATAGGAAGGTGGGGAGAAGTGGAGGAGCATGAGGAGAAATGGGGAAACTGTGGGAGGCAAATGACAGAGGATGGTGAGACAGCCAGAAGTCAAGTGTGAGAGGGACAGGGCAAGAGCTGAAACTACAGGAAAAAGTATGGGGAACACTGGGAACTGAAGGGTCACAGGAAGGACTGAGGTGGAGGAAGATATATCTGAGATGGAGGGTGAAGGAGAAGGAAGATGGTGGAAAGGACAATGAAGAGGAAAAGAGAGGTTGCAGAGGATGAGGAGACTGGGCAGATGGTAGAAAGTGGAGGGTAAGGAAGGACAGGCAAATAGTGTTTGGTGTGGGGCAAGGGGATGGATGGAGGACAGTGGGAAGTGGAGGATGAGGACAAAATGGAAAACAAGAAGAGGTTAGATGGCAGGTGGTGGAGGAAACGGATGGAGGGGAGATGGAGGAGGGATGAGGAGACAGCAGGAGATGGACAGAGACACTTAGGGGATAGAAGACAGACTGGAGGGCAATGGAGGAGGATGGATGAGGAGATGGGAAACGGATAAGCACAAAGAGGGGATTGGAAATGTGGAGGTGGAGAAGGTAAATTTGGCTGACATTGGCAGTTGAAAGGATGGTGAAATGGTGGGAGATGAGGGTGGATTTTGGGATGGGGAAGTGAAGGAGGTTGAGAGAGGAGATAGGAAGAGAGAAGAGGATGAAGAAAGCTGTGGAGCAGATGAGGAGTGGAGGAGGTTGAAACATGGGGTGAAGGTAGGAGCTAATGGAGGATAAGCAGGGATAAGCTGATGGTAAGATGTTGAGGACAGTGGTGGTGGGAGCTGAAGAAGACATGGTGAGACGTTGAGATGAATATGAAAGGAAAAGCTGGAGGCAAAGCAAGGCATGGATGGATGGAACAGGGTAAAGGTGAAGAAGGAAGAGAAGACGTGAGGAGAAAGGGGGGTGAATGAAGGAACAGGATGTGGTGAATGCAGGAGGAGCAGGTGAGAGGGATGGGATGAAAGTGTGGCAGGAAGACAGGAGGGTGGGATATGGAGGGCAGTGGAGGAGCACAGGAAGGAGGGATGGGAGGTGGTGGGTGATGGAGGAGAACAAGGAGGGATAGGATGCAGTGTAGGATGCTGGAGCACAAGAGGGTGGGAGGGAACATGGTGGGTAATGGAGGAGAACAGCAGGGCAGGGAGGGATGGGACACAGTTGATGGAAGGAGGGATGGGATGTGAAGGGAGTGGGGGAGATTAGGGAGGGATTGGAGGTGGTGAGTGACAGCGGAGCGCAAGAAAGGACAGAACATGATGGAGGATACAGGAGGACAGGAAGGAAGCACAGGACATTGTGGCTGATGGAGGAGCACAGAAAGGAAGGATGGGACCTGGTGGGTGATGGAGGAGGGTGGCAGGGAGAGATGGAACACAGTGGATGACAGCAAGGAAGGAGGGATGGGTGGACAATAGAGGGGCAGTGGAAGAAGGGTTGGGACATAAAAGATACACGGGAGGGATGGGATGTGGTGGGTGATGGAACATGGGAAAGAGGAACGGTGGAGAGTAGCACAGGAAGGAGGAAGGAGGGCTGGGTTGGGTTAGGTGGGTGATGAAAGAGCACAATAAAGAGGGATGGAACATGAGGGATCAAAGAGCAGGGATGAAAGGGATGGGACATGAAGGATGATGGAGGAGCAAAAGGAGGGGTGGGTTTTGGTGGGTGATGGAGGACCTCAGGGTGGAAGAGTTTAATGGACTGAGGGGAGGCTGGGACCAGCAGGTGATCAGAGTCACAGAATCATTAAGGTTGGAAAAGATCTTTGAGATCATCGAGTCCAACCAAGGGGCACAAGGGCAGGAAGCCATGGGCAGTGGAGGAAGAGGTATGTGGGTGTGTGTGCAGGCTGGGGTGAGCTGCTGGGCAGGCTGGGATGGGGCAGGGGAGCCATGAGAAACACCAGCATCACAAGCACAATGCAAAGCTGAGGGGAGCCTGGTGTGGGGTGACAGTGCTGGCTGTGAGGACCCACGGGAGCTGACAAGAAGCCCCGGTGGTGTGGCACAGCTGGGGTCAGCACATGGGGGCGGTGTCAGGGACAGACAGGTGGGTGAGGACAGGATGGGACACCATGTGTGGGCTGGGCAGCAGGCAGGATGGCAGGGACAGAGGGACAGGATTGCCCCACACCTCCTTTTGCAGCAGCACCGCCTCAGACAGGACAGACAGCACAGTCCCCCCACCACAGCATGGGAAGGCAGCACCAAGGGTGGGGGTGAGGGGTTGCAGGGCCTTTATTCATCACACAACAAGCAGGCATGACACAGGGGTGCAGGATGGGGTGGGCAGAGAGCCTGTCATCAGGGCAGAAGGTGCCCTTCATGCGACCTTGGCATGGGCTGGTGAGAGGAAGCAGGAGGACAGGGCAGGGGCAAGCGTGGCTTTGCCCAGAACACCTCGGGTTTCACCCCAGGCTGGGCACTGGTGTGTGGGAAGGACAGGGGCAGAATCCATGGAGGGGCTGGAGTAGAATCAGCCACCTCCACACTGTAAGCAAATTTTCCCCACAAATTCCTTGCCGGCCTCAGCTCAGCTCCCCTGGGAAATGCCCAGCACTGCTATTTACAGAGTAAGACAGAACTGACCAATATTACAAATAATTAAAAGGCAGTTGTAAAAATGAGAAACCACATTCCAAAAAGTAGAGAGTCTTTTAAGAAAACCAAACCAAACCAAAACCCCAGTTATCCATGAAAATGCTAAAAACCACCCCGAAAGGATCTATGTACAGCAGGAGATTGCCCGTGGCAGTGCTGGACCCGACTCCTCTGTGGCAGGCAGGGACACAGCCCGGCCCCGGCTGCTGGTGAGGGTGGGCAGCACCTGCCCTGAGTGTCCCCCATGTGGGTGACAAGGGTCCCCCAGGGCCGGCCAGGCGCCGCAGGAGCAAAAGGCCATCGGTGCTGGGCCTGCTGGGCCCTGGCTGATGCTGGTGTGTCCGGAGACACAGGCAGTGAGTGGCCGTCGCGGAGATGCTGACAGAGGCTGCGACGTGGCAGTGATGCAGCAGCTGCTGTGGGCAGCGAGCGGCTGGACGGGAGAGGGCAGCAGCCTCGGCAGCACCAGCAGTTCTTAAGAGAAACTGCAAGATGACAATGTGCAGAGGCCCTGGAAGCAGTGTACTGAGCTCCAGAGCAATGCACAGAGCCCTTGGAGTGGTGTACAGAGCTCCTGGAGCAATGCACAGAGCCCTTGGAACAGTGTATGGAGCCCCTGGTGCACTGTACAGAGCCCCAGAGCAGTGCAGAGCCCTTGGAGCAGTGTATGGAGCCCCTGGGGCAATGCAGAGCCCTTGGAGCAGTGTATAGAGCCCCAGAACAAGGCACAGAGCCCCAGAGCAAAGCATGGAGCCCCAGGCACCTGCAGGAAGCTCCATCTGGGTGAATCCCTGCCTGGCCCCTGGCAGGCAGCTCGAAAATAGGTCAGGCAGCTGCCTCAGAAATCTCTGTTCTCTCCTGGAGCTGCACAGAGGCACCAAGGCTGCTCTGTGTGGGGCTGGGTCACGGTCCCCCAGCCCCAGGAGCTCTGCAGTGCCATGGGGGCTGTGGCTGCTGCCCCCTCCCTCCCTGGGTAAGGCTTTTTCTGGTGGTGACGGAGGGACACGCGACGCAGACCGCGGGCCACGCTGCAGCCTCCCAACCCACAATCTCTTAATCCAATTGGTGCCTCTCCAATGTAGCTCATTTCGGTATTTTTAAAATGCACTTGGTTTTACATTGCAGGCTGTCCGGAGTTGGGCAGAGCCAGAAGTGGAGAAAAAAAAAAAAAAAAAAAAGAAAAGAGAAAAGAAAGGGGAAAAAAAAAAAAAAAGAGAAATATGTATATTCAGCACTTGGAGGAGAAGTAACTACAAGTGGCCTCAAGCAGGGAGGTGGGTGCAAGGCAGGGGCACCTCGGCCCCTTGGGAGCAGGGGATGTGTACACACACACACACAGAGGCACAGGCCGCCTCTCCCCACGTTGTGCACCCAGCACTCCCAGCTCTGCAGCTGGAGGAGCCCGGGGACCACGCGGACCCTTCCCAGCAGCAAAGGGCCTCAGCAGCACCCCCAGCGCAGAAGGGTAGCCAGGGAGGGCCCCCGGCCAGCCCAGCGTGGGTGACCACAGGGAGCCTCCCTCCTCCTTCCTGCCGGGGAAGCACACGCGGCCCCGCGGCTGATGCAACCGCGCCGCAATCGGGGCCGGCGGGATGCTGGCAGGATACGCCAGAGCCCGGGCAGGGCGGGCAGCGCTGGAGCCAGCACCCTCCATCCGCGGGGCTGGCGCGGCATCACCCCATGGCCGGTGCTTCCCTACAGCGGCCCTGCTGCGCCTCGACCCAGCCCTCCCCGTCGACACGAGCAGCTTCCCCCGGCCGCTCTCCCTCTCTCAGCGCCCGCGAGCCCTCGGCATAGCGGGGTCTCAGCTGACATTCCCGGCGCGGTGGCACCGGCCGGGTCCCCCCCAGTGCCGGCAGCGGGTCTCCGCGCAGGCGGGAGGTGATGCAGCCACCCTGGCAGGGTGTCCCCGCGCACCCCGGGGCTACCGGCAGCCTCCGGCTCCACATCTGCTTCGTAAGCGTCCCCGGGGCCGAGGGGACGTTTAGGAGACAGATGCGCCCGCGCCGCCTCCGAGAGGGGCCCCCGCGGGCTCAGCGCGGGCGCTCTTCCGGCAGGACAGTGGATGGCAGGCACGCTGCGTCCCCCGGCCCCCCGTCCTCACTCACTCGAGGCCCCTGGCTTCTCCTCCGCCCTGGGGGGGTCCACGGGGTGCAGTTTGCACTTGGAGGGGGAGTGGCGGACCGCGGAGCGGGACGGCCGGGCAAAGCAGGAGGTGAGGGACTGGGAGCTGCAGTCACACGCCGTGTCCTGCAAAGATAGACAGGGCACAGCGGGGTTAGAGGGGTCAGGCACCCTGTCCCCCGCCACGGCGGGACACCCCGGGGGGCTCCGTGCCTTGTTACCTCGCTGGCTATGGCCGAGATGAGGTCAGGGTCCCGCAGGGCTGCGTCCTTACTGCCCTGGCTGGGGGACAAGGGCTTGGGGTCCTCGCAGCTGCCCTGCTTGAGGACCTTCTTGTTCAAGATGCGGGAGATGTTTTCGGCTGGGTGGTGGGTGGCGGGGCTGGGGTGCTCGGCTCTCTTGCTCTCTTCCCCAGTGGCCTCCTTCTTCTCCTGGGGGGCAGTGGGGCTTTGCGCCCGCCCGCAGACGTTCCTGAAGAACTCCTGCACGAGGCCGTACTTGGGTGCTTCAGGCTTGGCCCGGCTGCTCTCAGGGCAGCCCGGCTTCCAGATGGACTCGGTGCTGCCCGCATGCTCCACCACGCTGAACAGGCTGGACAGGCCGTCGTTGATGTTGCTGAGGACGGGGCTGTCGCGGGTGGTGGTGGAGCGGGCCCAGGCAGAGCCGTTCTGCTTGCTCTGATGCAAGTTCCACAGGCTCCTGTCCTTGGAGGCATCCAGCTTGGAGGAAGACCTTCTCTGGAGCTTTGGAGAGCCGTATTTTGGGGAGCAGCACGGCCGCTCGATCCTGGAGTGGACCTTATCCAGGGAAGAGGAGATCTGCTTGCTGCGCACAGACACGAGGGAGGAGCTGCGCGGGGACCAGCTCTTGCCGTGCACGCCGGGGCCGCGTGGCAGGTCGGTTTGGAGGCCCACGCTTACCGTCTGGATGGTCTGTGTGCCCACATGGGCCAGCCCCACCGTCTGGCTGGAGGTGCTTTTCACCTTCCTCTCGAGCGAGCTGGAGCGGATGGCCTGGCGCACGCAGTTGGTGATCTCCTTCATGTCGTCGCTCATGTTGCCGGAGATCTCCAGCTCGTGCAGCGACGGGGGGAAGCGTGGCACCGGCGGCACTGCGCTCTCCCCCGCACCGCTGTCCAGCAGCTCCCGCTGCTGCTTGGAGAAGTTGCACAGCCACTGGCTGTAGGTGCCCTCGGCGCTGGCCGACTCCTCCGGCTCCTTCGGCTTGGCCATGGTGAACAAGAATCCGGGCTCGATCATGATCTTGCCCTCCTTGTTGTGCACCACAGGTGCCTCCAGCCGCCGCACCACCGGCGGGCTGTAGTAGATGCGGATCCCCGTCTTGTCGGGCGCCGTGTAGCTCCTCTGGATTTGTTTCTGAGCTGGGTCGTGCCCGGAGAGGCTGCTTGCCCGCGAGTAGTCCCAGGAGGAGATGCCCAGCTTCTCCTTGGCCAGGCTGTCAGGGGCGGGTTGCTCGATATTCACATATGTACAGTTTGAGGGAGGAAGGCTGGCGCTGTCCCGGATCCCGTTGGGCAGCAGCTGGGTGGTTGAGGATGCCTTTTTGCCCCGGGCATGGTCACCCAGCCCTGGCACGGTCTTTCCAGGGAGGTAGGGAGAACAGTCGAGCAAGCTTTCAAACTCTGACATGGAGGAAACGGACTTGGTCCTGTGGGAGGAGAGAGGATGGGGATCAAAAGGGGGCAGGGCAGGGGGTCGGGGGACAGCTGAAGCACCCTGCTCCCACCCCAATGAGACCTTCCTGGGCACCCAGTCCTGCTCCTCACAGGGAGCCCTTTGCTTCCAGGACTACCCTGGAACACGGTTGCATCTCCCCATGACTCTCAAGGATGTCAAGCCCAGGGGCCCCTTCTCTGTTCCAGGGACCATGGAGACACCAGCACACTCACCTTTTGAGGTTGGTTCCCTTGGCTTCTGCTTCAGAGATTGTCTCCTTGTCTGTGATTTTCTCATTGAGAGCCTAGGAGGGCACAGGAGAAAGCTCCGGGGTCAGCAAGCACAGGACCAGAGCACAGGGATGGGCTGGGGCTCAGGCGCTGCGCCCTGCTCCCCTCTGGCACCACCAGCTTCCCCACATACTGAGGCACAGCATTCCCAGGCCTGCAAGGGGCTTGCTGCAACCACATCTATTTTAAATCAGCTTTTTATAACCCCACAGAAGCTCTTGGGGTTCAGCCATGCCCTTCACCCTATCATTCTCCTGGCGCTCCCCCTTGCAGCCTCATTTGCTGTTTAAGGGGGTGTTAATTGGGGTGCACACATCCTCCCATCTAACTCTTAGCACAGACCTGAGCAGTAAGAGCATCTTGAGAGCACTCCACCCTCTCTTACCCACCTCTTTCCAGTTGCTGCCGTGCTTCTCCATTTCAGAGTGCTTCAATGCCCATGGATTGGATCCTTTCTGCAACTGGAGAATGTGTTGGTCACTCAACAGGTGCCACACGTGCCTCTCTGGGCAAGCAAAAGCATGAAACATTCTCGGGGCAAGCAGCAGAGGCTGAAGGACACGTGCAGGATGGGGGACACCATACCTGGTTGAGTTTGTTCTGCAGGTCCTTCGCTTGCTGCTCTGCCTGCTGCTGCTCCTCCTTGAAGCGAGCCAGCAGCTCCACCTTCTCCTGGTTCCAGTTCTTCTCGCTGATCTGCAGCTGCTTGGTGAGGTCCATGACAGCGCTGTAGGACTCAGCCAGGAGATGCTGGTGCTCCTCACGCTCCCTCTTCAGTGCCACCTTCCAGTCCGGCAGCGCACGCTCTGTGATCCCTTTGCCTGCCTTTGACTCCAGCTGTGGGGACACAGTGGTGGCTGTGGGGGACCCATGGCTCCAGCGTGGTGCTGGACATCTCCAGCAAAGGGGCAGGGCTGCGGGCATCCCGCTTGCCAGTGCTGCTCCCGTGCTGCCAGGCTGGGCAATGAGCGCGTCCCCAGGGACGTGACACGCACAACATGGCGTGCCCATGGCACAGCCAAGCCATGGCCAGCCCTGGCTTGCAGCCACGTCACGCCAGCCGGCCCAGCAGATGGTCACCCAGCAGGACACGGGCTGAATGTCCTGCCTGCCCGGCTGTGCTCCTGCCTGCAGGATGTGGCTCCTGGAGAGGGCCAGCCTCACCTGCAGTGCTGGCAGAGCGGCCCCTGAGGATGCAGCACCACTGGGGTGCTGCCACCACGGTAGCTCTGCTCGCTTTTGAGGAGGAGATTTGGGAACTGGGGACCCATGCTCTGCCTGGAGAAATCCTGCCTGGAAAGTGCTGGCACCTGTGCTGGGGAGCGGAGCTGATACACAGCCATGAGCTGCTGCCAGCACAGCCTGAGTGGAAACCTCTCAGCACTGGGAGGGCAGGGCTGAGGGACCGATGGGACTCATCCTACAGGCAGGAGCTTCCCCCAGTGCCCAGGCTGCCCTCCCTCCACCTCCTGCCTTCCCTGCAGCCATGCATCCCTTTTGCAGCATCCGTGGGGATCCTGTGCTGTGACTTGGGGTGGGGGAGAGGTGGGTTCTGATGCTGCTCTCAGCTGCCTGTCCTAAGGAGGGATGCTGAGCCCTGTCCCATCCCACCCTCCCCAGACAAACCCAGCAGAGGAATAAAGAGCATCCTCTGCTGCTCCACAGTCAGATTTCCATGCCAGCCCCGTTGCCATGGAAACTCTCCTGCCTGAGTGGCTGCTAATTAAGATTCCCACAGTGCCACCCTGCTCCCAGCCCAGCGCTTGGCACAGGGCACAGGCAGTCCCCCAGCCCCCCAGCAGGCATGGGGAAGCTCTGCCAGCCCACGGGGTGCCCGGGGCTCCCACCTGGGCGATGTGGCACTTGAGCTCGGCGCGCTCCATCTCCCAGGCAGCCTTGGCCTTGGTGAACTGCTGCTGCAGCTCGCTGGCACCGTGCCGCTCCTCCCGTAGCTCCGTGCAGAGCTCCTTCAGGGTCACCTTCATGTCCGCCAGAGTCTTGATGCACTCGTTGGGCTGCAGGAGAACAGGGCTGAACACAGGCAGCAGGAGGGGACCCAGCAGGGTGGGACTCTGTGGGAGCTGCCCTCTCTGCATCCCAGCCCTGCAGGCTGCTCCCAAGGTGAGGGACATGGGAAGCCACCAGGGCAGGGGACCATTCACAGGTGGAGCATCCCCACCCATCCATGCACCCCGAGAGGAGCCACCACCCCATGCCACACAGCCACAGCAGGGGCTGATCCTGCCCTGATCCACCCCTTGGGCTCGTGGGGGACCCTGCTCACCGTGTTGGGTGTCCAGGTGTCCCCAGCACACATCTTGTTGTCCGCCTGTTGCTGCGGGGCGAGCTCCTCCTCTTCCAGCAGCAGGTACAGCTCCTTCATGCTGTTCACCTGTGGGTGACACCATGGCTGAGGTGATATGGGGACCCACAGCCCCTGGCCAGGGATGGGGGACACCCAAACAGCCCTGGGTGGGACATGTAGGCACGAGGGACGCGCCCAAAAGCGTATTCCCCCCTCCAAGGCAGCCCACTGTACCTCCAAAAAGTCCTCGCCCTCACTGTGCACCACCTTGCCCTGGCGCCAGCGTTTGAGGAACCACTTGAGCTTCATGAAGAGCAGGAGGAAGCTCTGCCTGAACTGCTGTGACTCCTGTACCAGCAGGTTCTTCTCCTGGCTCCAGAACTTCTGCTCCAGCCGCCTCTGCAGGTTCAGGCTCTGCAGCTCAAACTCCCGCCGCAGCAGAGCTTTCTGGTGGTCCTCCTTCAGCTGTGGACAGATGAGCGGCTCCAGGACAGGCGCTGGTGGCAGCGATGTGATGCCTCCCCACCAGGGTCTGGGCTGAGCCCAGTGCCAGCCCCACATCCCCATCCTGGGGAGCTGCACCACCCTGGGAGCGTGCTGGGGACAGCAGGGCCATTGAGGCAGTCCCATGGGGGAAGCCCTGCATGGCTCCATGCCCGTGTGTAAGGAGGAGTGTGCTCAGCCTTGAAAATGCTGTGTGTGCTCCCAGGTGACACCCAGGTCCCCATGTGGGTCATAGGGCTGGGGCTGGGGCTGGAGGTGGCGCTGCCATGGGTGTGAGGACACCTGTCTCCCAGGGGCAGAGGCTGTTACCTACTCACCTGGCAGATCTTCTGTGAGAAGTTGTCCACCTCGTCCTTCCTCAGCTGCCTCTCCTGCGAGAGCTGCTCCTGCAGCCCCCGCAGGCTCTCGTTGGCCTCTGACAGCACCAGCTGCAGCTCCTTCATCTGTAACAGCCCGGGGAGAGGATGTGGAAGATGGGCTGCACTTCCCTGCATCCCTCCCCAACGGGGCTCTGCAGCTTCCCTTGTCCCCAGCTCTCAAAAGGTTCAATGCCATCCCACAGCCCTGTCCCCAACCCTGCTGGCCGAGGGGCCGTGGCTCCCTGCCCGTGTCATACCTCAGTGGCGTAGGAGTCGTTCTCCTCAGCCCGGCAGGTTTTGTAGCTCCGGGGATGTGCAGGGTCCGTGTCCTTGGTGTGGGGGATGCGGAAAGGGTCGGCGTCCCTAAAATCAGGCTGCTGCATGCGTGGGCAAGTTAATGAGAACAAACCAAAAGAGCGGGAAGAAAAAAAAGCCAGAAAACAAAACAATGGGTCTCCGAAACAGTAAAGAACTACAAGACAACAAAAAGGATGAGGAAGAGAAGGAGCTTCATCACCATGGCGGGAGACAATGCGGAAACCAAAAGGAAACACAGGATGAGGAGACACGTGGCCTGGATTGTTTGGGGAAAGGGGAAAAAAGAGAGAAAGAGGGAAAAAATGTGCAAACACCAGTTACGGTGCCATGCAGTGACTGGGGGAGACTGGGACCTCGGGCTGGGGGGACCACATGCAGAACAATAGGACTCTGAACAAGCGAGTGTGCTCCAGAAAGGGGCTTGTGCCTGCAGCCCCAACCACCACCGACATCCCTGGCCCCTGGCATGAGCTGGGACCCCTGAGAACAGCGGGACAGCAGGACATGAGCTGCTCTCCACTGCTCCAAAGATGTTCTCCCTTGGATGCAGATTTGCCCTGAAGCCTTTCTCTCCAAATTACCCTGCCTGGGTACCTCTGGGAGCTGAGGATTCCTGCAAGCGGGGTCCCTAAAATTTGGGCTGCTTTTGGGGGCTGCAGGCTGCTCTCCTCCCACCCAGCTCATCCCTAACAAGCAAAGAGCTTCTGAGACAAAATTTTGGGCTAAGCCAGAGAGAGCAGCCAAAACATCAGCCCCCGCTAAGGCGGGATTGCACCTGAGAGCCCCTGGCCATGGGCAGGGCAGCTTGGCACAACCAGCCTGTGATGTCCACTGCCTGCTGCCCTGGGCACACTCTGTTGGAGCAGAGTCCTACCTTGTCCCCGGTGCCAGTGGCATGCAGTGAGGTGTTAGTTTGGATTTTGCTCTGGAGAGGCAGGAGGGAGGTTACATTGGGGATCAGGGTTTGCTCCGTCAAAGCAGGAGGAAACGTGGTGGCAAATAAAGCGGCAGCTGCTGTGAGGGATGTGGGAAGAAGCCGTACCTGGAAGTCGGAAGCGTGCTCCTTCTGCAGCCCCTCTTTGGTGACGTCGTGGCTGCTGGGGCTGGAGAAGGGGAATGAGTCCGTGTGCTCCTTGAAGCCGCTGGTGAGGTGGTCCACCTTCCTCACGAAGCAGCCCAGGTCCTGCTGGAGCACACCCAGCCGCATCAGGAGCACGTTCATCAGCTTGGCATCGCTGGGGCTGTCACCGCCGCTGCCCACCGCCTCGCCCAGCAGCACCCCCGCGCACTCGTTGTCCAAGCAAGCCTTCAGCCCCGAGGTGAAGCCGTTGGCATCCGAAATCAACACGTCGATCGCTTTGCTGACCAGCGTTGCCTGGTCCCGGATGCCCAGCAAGGTCTCCAGGTCCTTGGGCTTGAGCAGCTTGGCGGGGCCGTCGGGCACCTTCCCACTGCCCAGCCCGTCAGCCTCGCTGCCGCCCACGCCGTCCCTCCAGCCGGCGGTGGGGACGCACTGTGCCGAGTCGCCGGCCTCGGCGTCGGTCTCCAGCATGGGCCAGGTGGTCTGGCAGGAGGCCAGGTCGCAGCGCTGGAGGTTGGAGAGCAGCACCCTGTTCTCGTACTGCAGCTTCTTCACCTTGCCGCTGAGCTCGCTGATCTGCACCTTGGCCGTGGCCAGCTCCTCCTGCGAGGGCTCGCTGACCACTGAGCAGCTGTCCTCCGACAGCGTCACGTCCAGCTCGTGGTCCGACTTGTACTTGGTCAGCTCGTTCAGGAGGAGCTTGTTCTGGTCCTCCAGCTCCAGCAGCGAGCGCCTCAGCAGCTCGGCCTCCTCCTCCACGAACTGCAGGTGCCGGCGCAGCTCCGCCACCGTGTCCCCCGCGTCCCCGCAGCTCGAGACGCCCACCAGGAACCGCGTGTCCTGCCCCGGCAGCTCCCTGTCCCCCTGGCCCTTCATGTCGTCCATCTCCGCCCGCAGCCCGCGGTTCTCCACCTCCAGCTCCACTATCCTCCGGCTGAGGATGTTGGCTTCCTCCTCCACCAGCTTGAGGTGGACCTTCAGCTCGGCCTCCCGGGAGTGGGGAGAGTCAGCCAGCTCCTCCACGGAGAGGGAGCTGTCGAGGTCCCCGTAGAGGGACCTGTACTTCAGCAGCTCCTCCTTCATGCTGTCGTTCTCCTTGGCCAGCTTGGTCAGCTTCTTGCACATCAGGGCCGACTCCTCCTTGGCAAAATGCAGCTGGCACTTCAGGTCTGCGCTGTCCTCCTGGGGACAGAAAAGGGGTGGGCATTAGAAAGATGCTCCCAGGGACCACGGTGATTCCCAGAGAGCCCTGGGGACATGCCACCCTCCCGCCCCAGTCATCCTAGGGAAGCTGCTGGCTCTGCTCCTGGAGGGGGAAAAGCTTTGAGATCCATCCCGGAGGCTTGCAGGGTGAGCCTGGAGATGGGACGGGATGCCCTGGATGAGGAGATCTGTGAGTCTTGCCCCAAGAAGGACATTGAGCCACCACCAAGGATGTGTGGACCAAGTCCAGCCTGATCCACCACAGAGCAGAGGGGAAGGGAAAGCTCTCAAGACTCCACAGGGTCACCAAGGTTTCCTCCCAAAAACTGGCACTGCTGCCACTGCAACACCCTCATCAGGGCTCTGCTCCTCTCACTCAGCTCCCCACACTCCATCACAGGGCTGAGAAGCAGCTGAAAACCTCTTGAAGTCCCAACCCTCAGCCTTGCTGCCACCACGTTGCAGGGCACTGAAAACCCAGGCAAAGCCTCAGCATCAGCTCACAGGTCCCTTCCCAAGCCCCTCTGCTTCTCAGGACCGTTTCTCCATGTGTTCCTTTTTTATTTAGCAGTTAGCATCTTGGCTGTTTGCCCAGGCAGACCGTTTCTCCGCTCTGGGAAGCTTTTTGGATGGAGGACCAGGATTTCCTGACGTCCAGCTCACAGCTTCCTGTGCCCTGGGGTCACTCGAGTGCTCCGAGCTCCAGCGTGGTGACTGCCAGGAGGGGACCTGCTGGGCTGTGACCCTCACCCCACTGCACCCACTGGGGCTGGGCAGTGCTGGAGGTGGCCAAGCCCTTTGGCTGGGTGGCTGCTGGCCCTGGCAGCCCTCTGCCTGGCTGAACTCATTCCCATCCCCTTTTCCTTGGCTGGAAAAAACAAGCTGTCCCCTTCTCTGGGTGCTCCGGACCCGCAGCCCCCCCAGCCACGCCCACGCTCACCCCAAACCCTGCAGCCATATTTACTCTGCAGACTTCCTGGACTGCTCATAACAAGGCCAGGGGTGATGGAAGGAGGGTTCCCACGAGTTTGGGGTGCCATTTTATTCCCCAAATGTCCTGCTGTGACCACAGGAACCACCCTGCTGCTCTTCCATGCTCGTGCACCGGGACACGACCTCACTAAGGCGCATTAAAGCTGTGCCCCGCTAATTAGGTGAGGAGATTAGGGGAGGGCTGGCTCGGGCAAGGCAGACATGACCTCAGTTCCTGTTTTTCCAAGGAAAAAAAATAAAAAGCAGCAACCCAGCGTGTCCCTCGATGCCTTGGCATCACTGGAGGGACACACACGTCCCCAAGTGCTTCTAGGAGCAGGGCAGACCTCGGTGTTGAGTCCATATTCCCCCCAGCTCTGTTTCTGGGGAGTCCTGATGCTCACCCAGCAGGGCCAGGCAGGAAAGGGGCCCAGGAAGCCACCGGTGAGTCACAGCATCTGTGCCCACAGGGCCACCAGCCACGGCTGCGTGGGGACAGGGAGCGGATGGGGGCCACATCCAGGGGCATCTGCACCCCAGGAAGCCCAGAGTTCCTGGAGCATTGATCCCACCACAGAACTGGGGCCACCCTGCAAGCCCAAGCTGAAGGGTCTTGGCTCCATGGGGGTGTGGGAAGCAGAGGGGGCTGGGGTTGTTTCCTGCCCCAGGAGGAGGCAGATGAGGGGCTTCAGCCTCAGGAAGGGGGTGATGGAGGGGCCCCCTCAATTCAGGGCAGAGCTGGCTGTAAGTGCTCTCTGGGGAAATGAGGGATACGGTGCTGGGACCATCAGCTGGCCAGAAAGGGCTCTTGAGAATGGAGTTAAAGGGAGATGACAAATAGACTGAGGGGGAAAGTCTTTGAGGGTCTGGGGGTCCCTGTGCTGTGGCTGCATGGAGTGGGCTGTGGCAGCAAGGATACAGATGACCCAGAACTCCTGGGCTGCTCAGGGTTCCTGCCATGAGACAGCAGTATGTCAGGAATGGCTTTACAGGGTCTGCCTCCACATCCCAGCTTTGGGGGAGCAGATCTGTTCCCCAAAATAAACCCTTCAGGTCTTTTGCCTTTGAAAGAGGATTTTTCCTTTCGCCTTTCTATCCCCGCAACAGCAGCTCTGCCTCTCCGAGCCCTGGTAACAGCATTAGCGAGTCACAGCAGCTCAGCTCAACAGCAAGTGACAGCTGAAATCCTGCTGCCACCAGCAAATCCCCTGCTGCCCCGGCAACCTGTGAGGGGCAGGAGTGGCGTGGCCTCCAGCCATCCCCACAGGGACCCTCTGCTCCCCCAGACCCCGTGAAGCTCCCAGATCACCCTGAAGCACAGCTGCTGGCACTGGCAGGAGGGACACGGGCTGCCAGAGCCACAAGGGCAGAGGCAGCTTTGCAGTGTAAAAGCCAAACTCCTTCAGCTCCTTACACAGGGAAAGGGTTAAAGCCACCACCCACCGCCGGCCACTGCTGCTCCATTGATAAATGAGACAAGGGAGCGGCTGAGGACAAAGAGGATGGCCCAGCACATCAATCCCTGCCTTATGCAGGCGCTTTGAGAGGCAGGAAAGCTCTGCAAAGCCCTGTAAGGAGGGGATGGCGCTGCCATGCCCGGATTTACTGCTGGTCTGGGTGTAGTGTCCAGCTGGCACCATGACCCGGGGTGTTGGTGGGTCACTGTGGCATGCCCTGGATACCTGCACTGACGGCTTCTTCTCAGTCTTGCCCATGGAGCGAGACCCCCGCTTCTTCAGGGAATTCTGCAGGAAGAAGAGAGAGTTGTGACCCACAGCGAGGGCACTGCACCCCAGCAGTGACAGACAGACAGACAGATGCAGTGTGCATGGACATCGGCGCTGACATTCCCAGATGCTCGTGGACCCCAGGAAAAGCCCGAGCCCCGGTGGGGTGAGACAGGCCCTTTGCTTTGAGGGAGCTGGACTGGCAAACATCACATGAGGTTTGGCCAGAAATTCCCCCTGCAGGCAAACGAGCAGTGAAAAAGCAGGAGTGAGCAGGAAATGAGCCATGGAGAGTGGAGAGGCTGAGTCACAGTCCCTGTCAGGGCTGGATGGAGTGGGGAATCCAATCCCCAGGCCAAGGGACAGCTCTCAGGACATTCCAGTGTGGGAGCAGCAGATGATGACATTCCCCATCGCCTTTTCCCCAAGCAAGGGACATGTCCTGGTCCCTCAGCAGCACGATGCTGACTCCGCTGTCAAGGTCACAAGGGGACACAAGGGACAATGTCCAGGCTAGTGAGGACAGCTGGGAGGTGGGGAAGGCAGACAGAGCAATAAGGGAGACCAAAAGCACGGTAACAATGCCCAGAGCAGAGCCAGTTATCTGGGGAAGGGAGCTGGGGGAAGACCCTCAAGCACATCCACACAGCCTCCCATGAGCACTGGCTGATCCGTGCAGCTGCCCTGGACCTATTTCCAAGCTGGTGCTGAGGCCCAACAGCCAAAGAAAGCAGCTGTGAAATGTAAGCTGCTGCCTGTGCCAAGGTGCCGGGCTCCAGGCTTTCCTATTAAGGCCACGACCATCACTGGAGCTGCTGGAGCTGCAGAGCCTCTCCCAGGGGCTGGCTGTGCCACATCACATCCCTCACCCCCACGGTGCTGGGGACTGGGGCTGGTAAAGGGCAGCACCAGCCCCAAACAGCCCCAGGCACAGCACCCCGGGACAGATGTGGCTGTCACTGCTCCATCCTGGGAGCAGCCTTGGGGTGGCCATGCCTGAGGGTCCCGTCATGGCCAGTTTGGTGTGGCAGGCTTGGCATGGGGTACCCGGACTGATCCCACTTTTTCCTACCCCTTTAGGAGACAGAAGAGGAGAAAATGCCTGTGCTTTCGGGGATGATCCCCAGACAATTATCCAATTATGGGAGAAACCTCTTGGAAGGGAGGAATAATCAGCCCCGAGGGGTGAGCGCAGCCCTGAGCAGTCCCTGGCTTTGGCTGCTAACAAGCTCTGCCAGGCTCTGTGCCCTGCAGCAGCAGGGAGGAGGAGGGCTTTTAGCTCACTTTGTCTAATGTTTGCCTAATTAGCACTCTGCAATCAGTGAGTAACCCCAACGCCCTTGCTAGCCTGGGGACCATCTCTGAGCCTGTGCCAGCCGGCAGTGCCCCTTGGGCTCAGGCAGCTGCAGCGAGGGGCCCTATCCCACCCCAATCCCACCCCGTGCTCTTCAGCCAGGACAAGGCAGCGGCTGCCTCTCGGAGCTCCCCACGTTGACCACACAACCATTTTCCCTGCCTGTTTTCCAAGCTCGGGAGAGCTGCAGCCCAGCTCCCGCTGCTGCCATTTGCTATTCAGCCCGCGCTCCCGGCTGCAGGGAAACCCATTTCACGGCTGATAGCAGGGGCTGCGCAGTCCAGGGACGAGACACCCCGCGTGGGGGACGCTGCTCCGTGTCACCGGCGCGGGGATGGCTGAGAGGGGACGGGTACAACCACAGCTGGATCCGCAGCTTCCCAGGGGCTGGGCTCGGCTTTAAGCGAGGATGGCCCCAGAGATCCCAAGCCGTGCGCAGGAAGCACGGTGGGGGAAGTGAGAGCCTTCCCTCGGTTGTGTCTCCTCCCCCACGCTGCCCTGATGGCTCAGCCAGAGATGCATCCCGAGGCTCCCCCAGGGACCAAAGGCATCCCGGGCAGTAGGGAAGTGGGTTACAAGGGCTGCAGTGGATCTCAAGTCCATGCTGTCAGCAGGATGCCTCTCCTGTCGCCGAGGTTGACATTGATCCCCCGGCCAGAAGCTGGTCCCAAACACAGCATGACACGGAGTGCCCTGGACCTGTGCATATGGGTACATTTGGGGCTGCCCAGGACACAGAGGGGATTGTGCACCCTTCCAGCTCTACAGCACCACTGGGACACCACTGGGACACCGCTGGGACATCTCAGCCCAGTTTGAGCCAGCAGGATGTGGTCAGGATACAGCCAGCAGCAGGCACTCTGCCAGGGGCAGGGACCCCACACATTGTGCGGAGCTTTGCCCAGATGGAATTGGGCACGGCCCAGGGGGCTGGGCTGAGCAAGTGGCCAGGGGCATATAAAGTGTCCCTAGTGCAGTGGGGAAGTCCTGTAGCCCCCCTGGATGGGGCAGAGCCAGCCCATGCCCGCAGGGTGGGACGAAGCATGCCGAGGGCAGGCGCTGCTCAGGTTTCACAAGCATCTGCAGCACGGTTTGGGTTTCAGTGACTCAAACAGGGTTGGGGGATCCCACGATCCGGGGCCAGGACACCTGCTATGAGCAGAGCCTTGGGGACGCCTCCCAGTCCCCCTCCCGTGTCCCACTCACCTCTCGGAGCTTGTCCATCTCGTTCTGCACCACCTGCTTGGCCAGCTCGGTCTCGATGAGCCGCTGGCGCAGGTCCTCGTTCTCCTCCTCCAGCCTGATCCTTTTCTTCTCCACCACCTCCAGCTCATTGTGGAGCCGCACAGAGACGTCCTTGGCCACCTGGGGACACAACAGGGCTCTCATCAGACTGGGCACAATGTGCTGGGGGCTGAGGCCACAGCTCCTGGGCACCCACAGTCCTCGTGCAGAGATCACCAGGCGGCTGCTGAAACCCTCTGGAGCAGACGCTATGGTGGGGGACCCCTGGCCCCTGTGTCTGTCCCCTCCATCGTGTGCTGTGACTGCTCTTGTTCCTTCACCAGCTGCAAGGCTGGCCTGCATCCCCATCCCCTGGCCAAATCCTGCCTTCCCCAGCCCTAGCATGATGCTGGGGGATCATCACCTTTTTTTCCCATATCCCAAAGCTGGAAAAGCCCCCAGAAGGCTGGAAGAGCTGGTGGGCAGCCGCAGAGCAGGCAGCCTGTCACTGCAGGCAGCAGCTGTGCCGCTCAGGAGAAAGGCGAGCTGCTGCATCACATTACAGAAAAACCAGCAGCTGCCCCAGGGTGAAGGGTGCCCACATCCACCTCAGAGCTCCCCCTCTCCAGATCCCTGCACAGGAGCAGTCCCCAGCATAAAGGGAGCTTCATAACACGAAACATTCGCTCCTGCTTTTGCAGGACAGCAACAATTGTCCCCAGTGCCACTGGTCTCCTGCACAGCGCGGGATATCAGCACTATGGAGGGAGCAGCAAGCTGTGCTGCAGGGCTGGGGGACCTCAGGCCATGGGGTTGGACTCCTGTTCCCCCGACGATGGGCTGTGCTTTCCTTCCCAGAAAGGGAGAAGCTGGAGGGGGCATTTTTGGCAGCAGCCACCCAAGCTGGGGGCGAGCTCACGGGTGGTTTGGGGAGGGCATCGGGGCCCCAGCAGGGATGGGCAGCGAGGCGGGTTCGCAGCCCCACACTTGTGGCACATCTTGGCTCCAGGACCAGCTGTTTTCTGCTCGAAAACCAAAATTAGTCTTCGAGCTGTTGCACATCCATCCCGAGCTGTCTCCAACTGCCACCACACCCCCCTCTTGGCAGCAGTCTTGTTGGTGAGAGCCCTCAGCAAACACTCACCAGGCTCCTCCAGGGCGAAGCAACATCACCCTGCAGAAATCCCCTTGTCCCTGCCCTAGCCCCGCGTGCCACCATGCCTGGGGCTCTGCAAGGTTTTCCCGATGGCCGAGAGAAGCAGCTCCCAAGCCTGCAGGGTCCTGGTCCCCACACTCCCTCCCTGCACACTGGTGATGCTCCATCCTGCAGTGGTGGCCCCATCACATCCCCATAGGAGCAGAGTAAGGGAGCTCAGCCCCGGCTCATCCACAGGATGAGCCCCACATATGGCACATTCTCAGGCAGTGCTGGCCCTCTCCACCACCAGGGTCCTCTCAGACCACCTGTGAGCTGAAAGCACTGCTCCCCACTTCCCACACCACCACTGCTAGCAGGGAATTATGATGTCTCCAACAAAACTGCGCATCCCCACAAACAGCACATCTTCACAGAGCTCCCTGCACCCCAACACCCCCTGCCACCTCCATGCCCACAACTCATCAAAATCCTCTTTGGGGGCTCTGGGGGCTGCCTGGGTGGGGAGGTGCCCTCCCACGCTGACCTTGACGTCCTGCTCGAGGCTGTGGATGAGCTCGCCGTCCACCTGGCCGGTCTGTGCCACGCGCAGGCTGCGGCGCTCGGCCTTGCGCAGCCGGTACTGCAGGATGCGGCACGTTTTGCTGGCCTGGTCCAGCTGCTGCCGGAGCTCCTGCAGCTGGTACACGTCCTCCTCCATGTACACATCCCGCATCTCCAGCATCTCGGCGCGCAGCTCCTCGATCTCATCCTGCGGGGAGATGCTGTGTTAGATCCTGCAGCTTGCTCTGCCCTCTTTCCCCCTGTGACACCTCCCTGCCATGGCTCTCCATCCATCCATCCATCCATCCATCCATCCATCCATCCATCCATCCATCCCTCCATCCATCCCATGAGCCATTTTCACACATCTTCAGTGCCTTGGGCCAAGCCAAATCCTTGCAGGAAAAGGCTCAGAGCCAGCAGGGTGCCATCACCAAGGGGTGAGCCAGTCAGCCAGGGGGGAACAGCCAACACAAGCGCCTGAAAGTATTTGTGGTAAAAGAAAGAGGAAGGTGGGGGAGGGAGAGGAGCTGCAGGAGCAGCTCAGGCTGCAGCCACGGGGAGAAAAATTAGGTTATCTTTGGAAAAGATGTGTCAGGGAGGCAGGCAAGGGAAGGAGGAGATGGCAGGCGAGGACAACGCCTGTTAGGGGAGGCAATGTGGAGACATGAACGAGATGCCACCAGTCTTGGGGACCAGAGATTGCCCCTTGTTTTGCCACCAAGCACCAGTCCTTGGCCTGGGTCCTCTGTTCCCAGTCTCATCAGCTCTCCCAGTGACCTCCTCCAGCACAGCAGAGCCTCTGGCATGGAGCTATTGCATCACTGTCACAGCAGGGCCGAGGGTGACATCCTGCTGGCACCAGCACTGACACAAAGCCTCCTCCAGGGCTGTGGCACACAACTACTGTGAGGTCCCCAGTGCCACCTCCCCATCCAGCACAGGACTGTGGTCACTGGGGATGCTCAAGAACTGTCCCCTCTGGTCCCAGGGGACCGACCTAGCTCTTTCCACGTCATCCTGAACACGGTGTCCACCCAAATCCTTCAAGCAAACGCTCCAGCCATCACACCGGCTGTTCTCCTCAACAAGACCCGGTGGGACCAGCACACTCCTGGGCAGGGCTCAAGCATCTGCTTTCCTGCCACAAACCCCTGCCACTGAAGACCTCCTGACACTGCCAAATGCAACTGCCACTTGAGAAGTGAGGGGCTCACGCTACCACCCTGCACCATGGCACGGTCAGGGAAGGGGCAAAAGGAGCTGGCACAGGCATCGGGGATGCTCAGCCCTGATTCACCCTGGGCAGAGGGGACAGGGAAATGCTCCCCCTATTACAGTGACCGAGAGCCTGAGATGGCAGCTCTGTGCTGGCTCTGCCAGGCGCTGGCACAGTGGCTGCCACACTCACCCGGCCTGACAAAGCCCCAGCTGCAAGAACTCCCCGAAAGGAGAAGCCAAGCCCGGGGAAAGGGCCGGCAGCTGCGGGGACAAGTCACAGTCGCTCACTGTTGGCTTTAAACACTTTGTGACAAAGAAGGAACGTCAAATAGACAATCCCGGATTATCTCCTGGCCTGGGCTGCCGGAGCCCGGTGGCACCATGGCCACCAGTGCCGTGTCACCCTCCGCTGCTCTGCTTCTTGACAGGGGGTCTTGAGAACAGACCTCTTTTTGTTCTGTCTCAGAGCAGAAACAGCCCCGAGGCTTTGAGATGAGCAGCGAGGGTCCCAGGGACACCCAGCCAGGCTGTTCCAGAGACAGCCAGACACTGTCCTGTGAAGGGACAGCACTGCAGACATGTCTGAGTAAAATCCCCTGGACACGTCAGGTGTGAAACCCCCCAGGGACAAACCACATGTGCTGGCAGGCACTCCTGCAAGGGCTGTGATACACCCTGGGGTGACAAACTCCATGGGGACCCACCACCAGCACTTCCACCTCCCTGCCTGGCAGGGCCAACAGCCCTGGGGGCACCGGCAAAACCCCCATAAACCCAATCAGCCTGGGGAGCTGGTTTGTGGCATCTATTCCTTGGGAGCTTTCATAGGAAAGAAAGGCATTATGGATTGCAGGTGAGCAGGCGCACTGCAGCGGGTGGGGAAAAGAGCCTTTCACCGCCAAAGTCAGGCGAATCGTGGCTGGAATACAACTGCAATCCTGCTTCAGTGCTGACCATTCCAGCTCTCATTTGCCATGTGGCTTTCCCAGGCAGCAGCTGAGCAGGGCAGGGAGCAGGGACCTTGGAAAAAACCCAACCAAGTCTTGCATTTGCTGGAAGGAAGCCTGGGCTTGCCCTGCTAAGAGCTCCTGCTTGTTTATGCTTTGGGTTGTAGCAACCGTTATTTTAGGGGGAGGCCGCGTCCAGCATGTCCAGCCTGGGCAAAGCCTGGAAGTACAGCCATGGAGTGGGGCTGGGGGGATCTGCAGCACTGGGGGGGCTGGGAAAGCAGTGCCTGCCTTTGCTCCAGCTGCAGGAATTCACCCACATCCCGTAACGCCAATAAATCCTCGGAGTGGGTGCAGCCTGGCAGGCGCACAGCCTGCCCCAGTTTGCCCCACGGAGGCGAGCTGTGCTGCTGAGCCACACTAAAGGGATTAGGACTGGAGAGTGGAAAAATGCCAGCAAACTAGAAGAGAGCTTGGAGGACAGAGCTGATCTGCTAAGGCAGCACATGGGGTGCACTGGGGTCCCCTCACAGCTTCAGGGGCCTATGAAGGCCATGGAGCCTCACCCTTTGCACCTGCACATTTTCTGGAGTTGATGCCCAACTCAGCAAAATATCCATTTAGATTAAGGTGAGAGCAGAGCCAGGAGCCGGGGAGAAACCCCACAGAATCATCCCAAATTCAGGGGTGGCACTGTGAGCATGGAGCACTGTAAGTGATGTTAAATGAAGAGTGAAATGGTGACAGGTGGGCAACACTGAGGAGGAGATAAATGACTTCTCTCCAACACAAATGCCCCTACAAATGCCCCTGCGGACTGCCATGCTGGGCCACTTGTCCTGTAAACAACCGGGTGCCCATCCCTATTCGATCACAGCCTCCCAGCACCCATGGGCTCCTCCCCTGCTTTGTCCTCCAGGATCACCCACCACTGCATCCCATCCCATCTCTGTAGCAGCAAAGATTTCCTGGTGTTTTTACACTAGAAATCCCCTGTCTTGGAGAAAACGCTGGGAATCCGCAGTCCAGGGGGACTCATTTGAACGCCCCAGGGACTGTGTGCAGAAGCAAACACCCCATTTCATGGCTGCAGGAGACAGGTTACGCTCGGTGGAGGAGTTCGAGAAACAACCTACCTTCAACCTCCTCTGCACAAACCTTGGAGACACTCTCTCTCCCTGGGGAGATCATTAAGGAAACTAAGAAGCGGAAAGGTGGGATGCAAACTGCCTGTTTCCAGTTCAGGAGAAAGAAACCATGCATTTTTAGAGCAGGAGGAGGCAACAGCTGTGTCCACACATCCACTTGAAGGACATCAGCTCTTTCAGGAAGGGCTGAGCTTTAGGGTGATGACCCTGAGCAGTGACAGGGCAGGAGAGGGACCAGTGGAGATGGCAGAGCACACCTCAGAATGCACACCAGACCCATCACAGGTTGCAGAAGCAGAATTAAACCCTCGGATCTCCAGCCCAAGGGGAATTACACGCTGACTTTGGCACCTGCAAGAACGCAGCAAGCTCCGAGCAGAGCAGGGGACACACAGTGTGCAACCCCAGCAGGACCTGCTACCTCCAAGAAGCAGAAAGCAGCAAGGGACATGAAACGGGCTCATGCAGTGCAGCTATGGCCGGCTGTGGTGTTGCTGGCAGCAGGCACCCCCCACTTCGGCAGCCCCAGGCTCTGGGGCACAGCCAAGCAGCAGCCGCCTGACCTTCCAGCAGCCTTTTGGGGGGCACAGCCCTGCCTGCACCCTCCAGCTGCACGCCCGAACCTCAGCAGAGGAGGAGGAAGGGTGGGAGCCGCCCGGCCGTTTGGCAGAGCCGCCTTTGTGCGGAGCTGGGGCTGTGCTGGCAGCGAGTGTGCCTGCGGCTCGCCGCGATCCCCGTGCAAAGACGGGGATTACCGTGCAGGAGAGCAACAAGCACAGCTTCCTCCGAGATTACAGCACAAAAGCAGCAGCTTTCAATTAACTCTGAGCGCCCATCAGGCAGCACAGCGAATTATGCTAGAATTTGCTAGGGGGGAAAAAAAAATCAGAGGGGATTTTTAAAGGAAACTGCCCAGGGTGCTCAGGCATCTCCCCTGCCAGCAAGGGGAACCCAGAAAATGCAGCGCACCACAAGCCCATGCCAGGGTGCAATGGCTGGAAGGATGAGCAAGGCACACCCGTGTCACACACAGGGCTTTCTCTGGGTGCATTAAGAGCAGCTCTAGCCCAGCTCTGACAGCAAACACTGGCCATCCTTCCCCCCCATGTCACGCTGGAGCTCAGTGCAGCAGCCTGTGTGCTGATCCCTGCCCCTGGCTGGCATAGCAGCTCCCCCCTTGGCAATGGGAGCGAGGGAAAAATCAACATTTCTCAGCTTTACACCTGCCCCCATAAATTACCAGGCAAACAGCTGGGGGCTCTCTGCAGCCCAACCCGTGCTGGGCACCATCTGAAAAGGCGCGAGGCTGCAAAACCCCTTCCAGGGTGGCTGCTTGACAGAGCCCTGTTCCCCAGCTCTGCAGGTGGTTACTGGGACTCCCAGGCGTGGTCCGTGCCCCTTTGGCCAGGCAGGATCTGGGCAGCAGCAGAGCAGGGACTCCGTGCCAACCAAGCTGCCCAGACGCAGCCCCAGTGCCCCTGTGGGATGCTCTCAGAGAGCCCTTGCTGCTGGCATGACTGCCTTGGGGGGAAACAAGGCACCCAGCCACTCTGAATGTCTCTCCACAGAGCTGGGAAACGCGTGCAAGCCCCAGGGGATGTGGGATGACTCAGGGCAGGGAGCAGGAGGGGGACAGGCAGCAGGAAAGGGCAGGCAGGACCGCGCTCCCAGCGTTACAGGGCTCTTGCCTAAACCCCTTCCCGCGGAGAGGAGAGGAAAGGGTTTGCAGGCATCCCCTCCCCTCACTCCAAACCCTCCCGTGCCCACTCTTTGTCTGCCTGTCCCTCCGCAGCTGCTGCCGTATCACATCTCACATTTTCCAGCCTGCTGAGCAGGGCTGGGAGCTGCTCTCCATCGCACGGCTCAGTAACAGCGCGACGGGGCAAGGACACCCGAAACACCTCCTCCCTCGCCAGGCTGCCAACCTGCACGTGAGACACAGCCCTTTTTGGGGAAAACGCCTGGAATAACCCGTTCAGGGGGGTCACAGCAGGTGCACAGGCCTGAGAGCAGGGGCAAGAGGAGATCCCAGCTCGCCCAGTACACCCAGAGCGGGAGGAGGGAAGCAGAGCCTCGCACAAATCTGGGCTGCAAAGAGAAATGGGTGAAGTGTGCTTAAACAAGTAGGTTTTATTATGGCAGCCGAGGAAAGATGGGACGTGAGCTGGCACTGCTGGAGCACTGCTGGGAAGCTCCCAAACCCAGCGTGCATCACACAGGCGTAGTAGCACCACACACGTCTGGCTCGTGCCAGAACGTCACCAAAGCCCTCCCACCCCCAAAAATCCTCATCTCGCTCTAAATACGCACTAGGTTTTAGCTGGCGCTGATGAATACATGAAAAAATATTCATTTGCAGCTATTTGGGTGAGTCCTAGGAAATAAGTCAGCTGGGCTAAGTCTGATTCATCCACACCCCAGCGGAGGAGAGCTGCATGGCAAAATGGGCAGTGCCAATCCCTTGGGTTAGGGCTTTATTTTTGCCCTAAGTCCTGAAATGCTTGAATTTTTAGCACAGATGGCACAAGCCAGCACTCTGCTGCAGCCCAGCCCACTTTTCTGCTCCTTGCTGGAGAAACTAGGCAAATCTTCCAACATTTTTTGGAGCACGAGAGGGGTGTGCTCTGGGCTTCTGCCCAGCTGGAGCCAGGGTACCACCCCAGCCACCTCCCGCTCCAGTGTCAGTTGCAGCGAGCTACAACACGGAAACACGGATATAAGCAGGATGCACATGGCAGGGAGGAGACACAAGTGCTGGCAAAGAAGGGACGATGCCACCAGCATCCCCATGGCCATTCTTGGTGCGTGCCTCCAGCAGCTCTCCCCTCTCCCACTGCTCCTGGCCAGGGGATTTCAGCTGCCACCCCTCACGGCAGGTAAATCACTCGCACCCCACATGCCTGCAGCTTGCCAGGAAGGAGATCACGTGGAAATGGAGGAAGCACTGGCTCTGTCCGCAGGAATGGCAGCGCTCGCACGCGTGTTCTTGGAAACCGGAGGGGCCTCATCTGTATTTTTCCAGCTCCCAGTAAATCAAAGCCCTTAAGCTGTTGCTGCTAATTCTGGCAGGAGTTGGGACGCCAGCTGTGAACTGGGGCTTTGCTAATGGACAAAGGGCCTGATTGGGCATCTTCGAGCGCATCACCCAATGCCCACCTCGGGCTGGAAGCCTGACACTTTCACAAACTTGGGCAGCAGCAGATCACAGCTGGCCTGACTTCCAACCTGCAGCACTCAAAGAGCAGCTGGGGAGTCTTGGTACCCAGCTCTGAGCTCCCAGCAGGTGACTGCCCAAGTAGCTCAGCCACAGCTCTACCCTGAAGGAGAACAGGGGGCACAAAATACCTGCAGCCCGCCCAGGACGTGGCACCTGGTGGGTGCTGGTGCCCACCATGCCGAGGTGCATCAGGCTGATGTGTGACCAGAGATGGGATGGCTCTGTGTCCCTGTCCCCTCATGGCACATCTGCCCTGGCTCAACCGTGCCCCCGTGAACCAGACAGACCCGGAAAAAGGCCCCAGGGAACACGGGAACCAGCGGGAAGAAGAGAGCTGGAAAATGTTCCCAGGGTCTGGCAGCAGCAGCAGCAGGCAGGGAGAGCAGCAGGGAGCCATGCCCAGCTGCCAGGCCATGCCCAACTGCACAGGGTCAGGTTATGCCATACTGTGTCCCAGGATGCCCAGCCAGGCTGAGCACACCCATGCCATGCTGAGCTGTGCCAGCCCGGGCTGTGCCAAGCCTTGCCATGCCAAGCTGGGTCCATGCTAGGCTTGGCTGTGCTGCATCCAATGTGCTGTGCCAGGGCAGGCCATGCCTGGCTAACCTGCCCCATGTTGTGCCAAAGCCTGTCCTGTGCCAAGCCATGCCATGGAACATTGAGGCCATGCCACACCACGCTGGACCATGCCCAGCTGGGCCATACTGTGCCAAGATGAGCTCTGCCCTAAGTCCAGTGTGGCCATGTCAGGCTCAGACAAAGCCAGGTCCTATATCCAGTCATGCCATGCTGTGCCAAGTCCAGCCCAGCCACCCCTGGCTGTGCCATGTTCAGGGATGCCATGCTGGGCTGAGCCATGCCAAGCCCTGCACCCAGCCACGCTGTGCTGTGCTGCTCAGCTGAGTCAAGCCAGGCTGGGCCAGGGCATCCTGAGCTGAGCTGAGCTGTGCCCTGTGCCCAGCCTTGCCCTGGGATGCTGAACTGCACCAGGCTGTGCCCAAGGATGCTGTGCCACACTGAGCTACACCTCGGGATGCAGCGCCATGCCATGTCATGCCACTGCCAGGGATGCTGTGTCATGCTGAGCCATGCTTTGGGATGCCATGCAGTGCCGTGCCATGCCATTGCCAGGGATGCTGTGCCATGTTGCACTGTGCACAGGGATGCCATGCTGTGAGGACAAGAGATGCTGTATTGTACCCAGGGATGCTAAGCCATGCTGACCCCTGCCCTGGGACTCCTTCACCATGCCATGCTAAGGCCAGGGATGCTGCCCCATGCTGAGCCATGCCCTCAGATGCCCCTCAAAGCTCTGGGACGTTAAACCACGCTATAGCCAGGGGTGCTGACCCTGACTGACCCATGCCCTGGGATGCCACGCTGTGCCACTACTGCCCAGGGATACCATGCCCCACCGAGCCGTGCCAGGGATGTCACGCCACGCCACGCCGTGCCCACCTTGAGATAGTCGTTCTCGGAGCGCAGGTCCTCCAGCTCGCGGAGCAGCCCCTCGGTGCCGGCGTCCAGCAGCTCCTCGGTGAGGTCGGAGAAGGCGAGCGAGGTGCTGAGCTGCAGGCGGCTGCTGGCCATGGAGGCGGCCGAGGGCTCCTCGGGCAGCGGAGACGCCTCTCCGGCCGAGGGCGGCGGCGGCGGGGCGCTGCCCGGGGACTCGCCATCGCTGCCGCTTAGCCCCAGCTCCAGCGACAGCAGCTTCGCCTCCTCCGAGGCGCTGCAGTCCGACACCTCCGAGCTGCTGTCGGTCAGCCCGGACGCCGGCCCGGGCCCGGGCATCGAGCGGGGTCCCGACCCCGTCCTTCTCGCCCCGGGGGCCGCCGTGTCGGCTCCGTACCGCCGG
>VXAD01005094.1:1060163-1091676 GCA_013399195.1 Dicrurus megarhynchus | reverse complement strand
CTAGGGGGAAGGCTGCTCTCCCCAAGGCTCGCAGCGTCATTAGCAGCGCTGTGACTCAGTCCTGCTGCATGACTGCACATGGCCCTGAGTGGGGCGGCAGGCCCTGACCAACCAGTGCTGCGCTCATTAATGAAGATCATTAGTTTTGCTCCGAGCAGTGGCTAATTGCGTAACAGCGGGCACACGGTGGGCTGCCCTCGAGGAGCCACACAGCTGCAGGGGAGCAAGGGATGAGGGCAGCATGTCCGCAGCCTGGTCCTTGGGAGCAGCCCCCAGGATGCCGTAAGGAAGGACACGACATGCCCCCAACTCTGCCTGGGGCTGAGCACGGAGTAGAAAGTCCTTCCCAGAGAGCAGCCTCCCTGAGGGAAGCCCACCTCCCAGGATCTGTCAGCTCTCATCACTCACAGCCCGCTTGCCGGAGCTGGGGACTCATCCCTGCCCTCCCAGCCTGGCTCTGGCTTGTCCCCACTCCTGTCCTCGGGTTGCTGCACCTGTATGGGGTTTGTGTGGCCACGTTTTGGTAGCGGGGGGAGGGCTGTGGGGGTGGCTTCTGTGAGAAACTGCCAGAAGCTTCCCCCATGTCCAGCAGAGACAATCCCTGGTGGCTCCAAGCTGGGTGTAAACCCTGGCTGTAAACCTGGCCATACAAACCCAGTACAGCACCCAAAAGAGAACGTGAATCCCATCACAGCAGGGTGTGCATCCAGCGGTACCTGTGCATCCCCAGAGGCACATTGGATCTCATCCCCTTTGCAGAGCTGGCAACTGGCTTTGGAGGCAGCTGAGGGCTGAGCCAGCCCTGTTCTGGGACTGCTGCCCATGGGAACACGTTTGGGGTGGAAGTGGGAGGGATATTAACAGACCTCAGAACATCCCCTGGGGCTGGAGACAGTGCAGGCAGCCAGGTTTAGAGCTGAGCCAAGGCTGCCCCGGGCCAGGCGCCTGGGCCTGTGCTCAGCATCATCACCCTGGCACTGCCACGGAGATGTGCTGGAGGGGACAGAGACGTGGCCGGGGCCGTGCCAACTGATCTCATTGATGGTCTGTTGCAGTGGTCAGTCCTGAACTAGTTGTTCCCAGGAGAATTACTCAATAAATTTGAATTAAATGCGGGCAGGCAGCTTTTTGAAGCCTCTGAAAAGAAAGCAATGAGCTTAACCAGCCCCCTGGGCCCTCGGGAGGTCTGGCTGGCAGCCAGCCAGAGCCAGGATCCGGCGCATCCCTGAGCAGTGCCGAGGGAAAGGTCTCCTCACCGGCATCATGCCGCTGGAGATGGGGCTGGGGCTGAGCAGGGTCCTCCCAGCCACCCAGCCCATCCTAGGGGTCACCAGGGCTTGAAAAGGGAACATAGGAGAGGTGATCAGAGGCAATATCCCGCTGCTGCGCTGGAAGGTGCTGGGCCCTGGCACAGGGACATCAACCCTGCAGATCCCAGCTGTCACCTCCAGAGTCACCAGCTCAGGGGTTGCACTGGAGTCAATGGCACCACTGGTGTGGGCAGGGGCACCCCAGGGGTTCAGGGGGACATATCCAAAAACCTGTGTCCCCAGTGCAAAGGGCAGGGCCCAGGGGAGAACCAGGAATCAGCAGCGGGTGTTCACACCTGAACACCTTTCTGGATCAAGCCCTGGGCTCTGCACACTCCCTCCTCCTTCTCTAGCTCTCAGTGGCAGTACTGGCTTCTCTCCAGCCCTCTCATGAGGCTCTCAGGTGCATTTTAGGGTGCTAAAAACCTTGTAGCAAAGAGCAGCAAGCCCTGGGGAGTGGCAGGAGGCAGAGCCTGAGCCCTGTCTCCAAGTGTGCAGACAGACCCAGTGAACCTGGCTCAAGGTGTGTCGAGCAAAGCCAGACCCCACCCCCTCCTTAAACTGATGATTCTACAGTTTCTTAGGGAAAAAAGATTTAGAAATGGCTGTCATGCTCAGCCAACCTTCAGCATCCCCTTGTTTGAGCAGGGTTTGCATCTGCTCTCCAGCGCCTGATACAGACACTCACACGCTGTTTGAATGACAAATACCCCAAGTGCACTATTTTTAAACACCTACATGCATTGTTTTCCATTAGAGCCGTGCTCCCCCCTCCCGGTGCTGCTTCCATCGAGGGGATTTTCGCTGCCAGGGAGGGTCCTGAATAGGGACAGGCAACCAAGGATCCCAGGGGAGGCTGTGGGAGCACAGGGGACTGTGTGTGGTGTGGCCTGCCACGCCGTGCTCACACCTGGGGGGATCACTGAGCTCTCCAGCTGTGGCACATCTGCTTGCAGAGCTGCTTTGCATGATGTTGCATGGAGGATGGTCTGCGGCAACCATAGCAACGGGGCTGCCTTAGATTTCCACCTTCCCCAGCAGAAATGATACTGATTTCTCCCAAATTTGCTGTTGCATGATAGACACCAGCAAAAACCTCTGGCCAGGAAGGAGAAAGGGGCTGGTCTGCCCCTGGGAAGGTGCCCAGGCTGAGGCTCTGCTGTCCCCTGTCAGGTGAGGACTCTGGTGCTGGGCCCAGCGAGCAGCTCCAGAGGCTCCAGCCAATCCCACCTCCACAGAACCTGAGCTGCATCCCAAACCCTGGCTCTCTCCATCCAGCCTCAGCAGGGTGGGGAGCACTGCTTTTCTGCCCCTACAGCTTGGATTCCACAAGAGGAAGGAGGAAGAACCAGGCATCCCAACACCCCTGGGCTCAGCAGCAGCTTGTGGGCACACAGCAGTGCCAGCACAGTGTCATACAGCAGGGCACGATGGCATTGCCCACTGGAACAGCTGCTGGCGTTTGGAGGTAGAGGCCCTGGGTCCAGGAATGGCCACGGGGTTTCAGGGTGTCAGAGCAGCCCTCCTGGATGCTGAGGGCACCCTGGGATAAGGGCAGCACCCAGTTTCCATGGCACAGCACAGGCTTCTCACTGACCAGCAACAAAGGACTAAAAAACTGCAGGTGTAGGGAAAGAGACAAACACGGGACACTCTGGGCCCTCCTTCCCTGGCCCTGAGCTGCAGCCACTCCTGGGCCAGCCAGGATCAGGCTGCTGCAGGGTCAGGCTGCAGGCTCAGGCTCTGCCACCAGCCTCTCCCTGAGCCAATCCCACCTCCCAGCACTCTGGACTTTGCAGCTCACGCTCTCCTGTCATTATGGGTGATGCCCTTGGATCCTCACCCAGCCCTCAGAACAAGTCCAAGAGCTTCCCAGAGCTTCCCAGAGCCCCCCAGCCTGCTCTGCCTTCCCCTCCAGACACAGTCCAGGGGGGCTCTGGGCTGTTTTGCTGCTGCTCAGTGCTGCTGGGACCTGCTTTGGGGAGGAAGTGGGAGGGAAGTACCTTGTTTTTTGGGAACAAGGCCACCACACCGAGGTCCATCCTGCCCTCCCCTTGCCCAGCTCTGCTCTCCCCCACCCCAGGCGGTGTGGCTCTGCAGGGACAGCAGTGCAGGACCCTGCACTGCTGTCCCCAACAGCAGTGACACAGCATTGTGGCAGGCAGGATGGGGCTGCTCGTGAGCAGGATCCTGCTCCAGAAACCCAGCACAGCGCTCAGCACATCCCACTCATGCGGGAGCAGGGAAGTGCCACTGCACTTCCAGGACCTTGGCAGGCAGCCAGGCTCTCCCAGGCTGGATTTGGTTACCGTGGTCCAGGGATGGCTGTGGGAATTTAGGGCATCAGAGTGGCCCTAGAGATGCTGAGGGCCCCCCCAGCTCAGCTTTCAGGGGCTGCTGTTTGGGACAGGGACAATGGCCACGGGCCAGGTGGGTGCTCTCACCCATGAGTCTTCTCCTGACCCAAAAGCCCAAAGCAAACCGAGGCCCTTAACAACAAAGTTCTGCAAAAAACTCCAAATCGGCGTTTTCTGCCCCATTTCTGCTGGGCGGGAGCTGCGGGGCTGCATCGCCACCTGGTGGCCACAGGGAACAGCGCAGCCGCCTTTGCGCTGCTCCCGGGAATGGGGAAAAAAGGTGGGAAAAAAGAAAAAAAAGAAGAGGTGAAAACAGTTTTCAGCACTCAGCAGACACAGCAGCGTTGTGCAAGTACGCTTATAAATCATTATCAATATAAATGTTATTATGAAACTGATACAAAGTTCCTTCAGGCTTTATCCAGTGGTTAATTTGAATTTTGTATCCCTGGGCCGGATACCTTCAGCGTTTTCGTGCCTTTCCCTTGGAGCAGGGAGGGGCGGAGACCACAGCTGTGCCCCGGCCCTGCCCAGAGCACTCCAGCCTTTCTTAGGCACTGCCAGCAACACGTTAGCAGGGCAAAAAGCCTTCCCGTGGCTCCTATGCTGCTGGTGGGCTCGTGCAAGGAAAACTGACACTGCAAAGATTGGCCTCATCGTTAAAGGATACAAATTATTAATTTTTTTTATGGGTACTCAATATTTTTTATGGGTACTCAATAGAGCATTTTAATACCATTACAAATGTAAAACCCAGTCAGAGCTGAGAGCACAGGTGTCCATCTCCCCTACAGCCACCAGAGAGACCTGAGGGTGTTGAGCCAGGGTCCAAGCCAGGGAGGGAGGAAGGAAGGGCAGCAACTCAACCAAAATCTTGAGAATACATAAAGAAAAACCTAAATGAATTATTTCCTTCTGTTAACCTGGCCACTGAGAAATTACAACCTCCTGCTGTGTGAAAATTTTCTGAGTTGAACACTTTCCTTGATGTAAAGACCACAAACTGGCTTTTAAGAAGTCTCCAATATGCATAACAAGATTTTAAATAATATATCTGTCAGAAATGAAAGAAATAAACCTTCAAAGCCTGACGTTTTAGCAATATTCTGAAGCCCCAGCAGCGTTCTGCAGCTGTAGCAGTGCCCAGAAGCTCTGACCCCAGTGCCAGCCCAGCTACACTTGCACTCACCCTTCAGAAGAGACTTTGCAATGAGAAACCCAGGGCAGGACTTGAACGGTGATAAGGAAGAGAGCTCCTGAAACCATCAGTGCTGTTCCAAGGAAAGGTCTCCTACGAAAAGCAAAAACCACACTTTGTAGCTTTAAAAATCAACTGTCAGCATTTACTAATTGGATATAGATAGGAAGTGATCGCAGAGAAGAAAATAACCCACTCGTATTTAATCTTTGTGGTGAATCCTGAGGTAACTCGGCTTTCTCTGCCAGCTGCACTGACCATTATGGGGGCTCAACTCATCCGAGCAGGGTCTCTGCTTAACCAGCTGCCGGCAGGCTGCCCTGAGAGCACAGACAGCTCCAAACAGCCTCACCTGGGACCCCACTCCCACCCTCCACGTGTGGAGCTGGAGTTCCATTTAAGTGCAAACCCTGGCTCCTCCTCTCAGTTCTTGCCTGTGGCACTTTCTGGGCTGGTTTCTCTCTTGTGACTGCTCAAAGTTGATGCTGTGAGGGAATTCTTCTGCAGTCTTTTTCTACTGGGCTGTTTTCCTAGAAGATAGTGGGTGTTGCAATGGCTTTGCTGTTTGCTAACTGGTTTGTGAACAGCCACCTCGGCATGCAAAGGAATTGTTTGCAGCTGCCAGGTGTAGTTTCCAGCCCTACCTCAGCTGTGTGCCAGTGCTATTCCTGTGGAAAGCCCTAGGGAAGAGCTGTGTTTCAAGGAGCTTTTCCCTACTAGGAGACACAGCCCTCGATGGGAAAGTTCCTGTGGTTGCTGTGCTGTTGTTGTTTGGTGAGCCCAGGGACAGGCTGGGTCTGTCCCCTGTGGCTGTGATGCTCATCTTGGCTGCTTTGACTCAGTGTTAGTTTGGGTGGCCAGAGGGCTTGCTCAGCCTGGCCTTCCTCTGGGGAAAATCTGGGTACAAATTCTAAGGGCCCAGAGAAGCAGTGAAAGGTTCTCACACCTCCTGGGTGGAGCTCTTCATGCTGATCAGGCTCAGGGAAGAAACTCTGTCACCTTGTGGGGAGGGAAAAGGGCTGGGACTGAAGGCTGGGCCAGCAACTTCCTGCAAGGAAGGAGTGAGGCTGTCCATATGTGAGGAGAAAGACTGGCTGGATGTGCAAAGCAAGCCAAAAACGTTAAATGAGTTGTAAATTTAAATATGGCAAGGAGGTCTCTTTGATCAAGTGAGGGGGCCTTTCACTGCTCCGTGTGCCCTGGATGTACCATGCCCTCCTCATCTTTCAAATCTGTTTCATGTGTTGTTTCAAGACTGTTTCTAATTAGCAGAGCAGAGCTCACACAGCAAAATCCAGAGGAGAGCCAGTGCAGAGACCAAACCCTCAGAGGTCAAGGGGGTTTAGTCCAGCCAAAAATGAATGGCACACTTAGAAAATTCTCCTGAATTCAAATTTTGATCTGTGTCCCAAAGTGATTGCATTTGGAGTATGAGGAAGGCTCTGTCTTTGGCAATCTTGAGTTGAGACACTTCTCCTTCACCTCTGTAGTCACTGGGTCCTGCATCCCTGTAGGAGCAGTGCTGGAAATGCTGCTGGCACCTCTTTGGCCTGTGCTCTCAGCTGCTCCTGCCCAAGCTCAGCAGCTTTGTGTGGAGCTCCTGGGTGGGGACAGCCCAAAATGCTCGTGGCTGAGACAAAAATCTGCACAAAACAGGCTGCAGGACATGAACTCAACAAACCTCACTGCACGGGCTGGTTCCTTCAGGGGACGGGGAAGGCAGTGGGGTGAACCTCCTTGGCCTGTGCTCTCAGCTGCTCCCTCCCAAGCTCAGCAGCTTTGTGTCAGGTCACTCTTAACAAGTAGAGTTGGGATTTCTCGGGATGAGTGCCTCTTCAGAAATAAAACTTACACAGGCTTCGCTTTTTCTCGAGAGCCTGAACAAAATGGGATTTTAAAAAGTTTTAGTCACTGTAGAGCCTTCAGAGCGTGTCGTATCGGTAAAGCCAAGGCAACTTTCAAACAGTGGAACAGATCCCTGTTGAATGAGAACCAGGTAGTTAATACAAGGCAGATTCTCAGTTTATTTACAGCCTAACCCCTGGGTTGCCTGTCTCAGCTCTGTTATTGCATCCTGTCCCCTGGCCCCTGTTCTGTGCAGTGTGGGAAGGTCACGTTGGTGCTGGTGACAGGGGACAGTCCGAGGCGAGGTGCCTGCAGTGTTGTCTGCCCTGGAGGTGGCAAATGAAGCCCCTGTAATGAGCTGGCTGGGGCACAAGGGTACAGCCACCACCCTCAGATGGGCTCGGAACGGCTTGGCTCTGAGCAGCAGCCCTAATTACTGCTCATTAATGGAAAACCCATTTCAGTTTAATTGCTGAGAGTTTGTGCGTCTGATACAGAGGGTCTGGTCTCTGATCTGCTCCAAGCAGGTCCTGCAGTCCAGGGAGGAACTTCATTCTCCCATCTGGTCACAGCAGGCTTTGAAATGTGATTGAAGCTTTTCCATGTGGGCTTGAATTCCCAAGGATCCGGATGCCAACAGAAATCCTTTCCATCTCTGCCTCTTAGCCTCTATTCCCAAAAAACAAAGCCTAAGCCAGGCTTGACTGCAGTGAGTTCGAGGGGTGGAAGCACTGGGGAGCTGATGGGCTGATGGTGTGATAGATGAGTTAATAAGTGTTGGAGAAAGCCCATGGGAGTGGATCCTTGGAATGTTTTGGGAGGTTTCAGCTTGCAGCCGACTCCCTGTGCAGGCAGGTCAGCCTTTCCTGGGTGGAGACAGCACAAAATGCTCGTGGCTGAGACAAAAATCTGCACAAAACAGGCTGCAGGACATAAACCCAACAAACCTCACTGCATGGGCTGGCTCCTTCAGGGGATGGAGAAGGCAGTGGGGTGAACCTGGGGTGGACTCGCATTGCTCCCGAGTCTTGCGGATCAAAGAGCCTCTGGTGCAGCAGGGGAGGATGGAGAAACCACTGCAGAATCCTCTGTCTGCTGGCTCCCTCCTCTGGCAGGCCCGAACGGGCAGACAGAAGTGTTGGCTCTGCTCCTGCCTGTGGGCTCGCTGTGCTCAGGGCTTTCCCTGTCACCAACAGCTCACTCTCTCCGTTTGCAAAAATAAATCATCCTGGATGTTGGCTCAGCAGGACACCTGGAAGCTCAATAGCTGCCTGACACACCACATTTCCCGTGTGCTGGTATAAATGGAGCTCATTAATAACCCTCCAGGGCTGGGATCTGGAGGAACTGGAAGCTCCTACAGCTCCAAGCTGGAGGCTGAACTCTACTTTTGGGTAGGGGGGTGGGAGGTGCAGCCAAACATCTGGGGCTCCTGCCTTTGTGTGCAGGCTGCTGCTCCCAAAGGGGATTCCAGAGCTGTGAGATGTGGAGGGAACAGGCATTAGCTGCTAATTTGATGTGCTTTATGTCAAATGTTTGCAGCAGAGAACAGCTGTTTGCTACTCCCACTGTTCTCCCACTGCAGCGTTGGCTAAGAAGGGTGAGAGTTTCTAAAAAGAGTGATAATTTTATTAAACATGCAGCAGAAGATGTTTTTATGGGATATCTGTGGGGAGGCCCATCAGGGAAAGCAGTGCTATTGAAATAGGCTCTGGTGATGCTTTTCTAAGCAGATGAAGGGCCTGGGTGTCTCCATGGCCCATGGTGGGACTCAGCTGGTGACCTGCAGCACCCAGGGTTGGGAACACTGGTTCTCCTCTGGTTTTCCCAGTATCCTGCAAATCTGCAGCTGCAGGCACACTGCTGAGACAGAAATCATGCTTTTTCCATGTAGAAAATAAGTAAAATTTAATTTAAAAATGGTTTTTAACATGGTGATTCCACCTTCCAAACTGTTCTTCAGGAAAACTCAGGAGGAAGGACAGGCTCCAAGTCTAAGCCTGGCACATTCTCTGGGCAGGAACCTCACCTGTATCCAGAGTCTGGACCCCCTCTTCCTTGGCACCCAGCAGTGCTGGTGTGGGAAGTCTTGTAAATATTGGAAAAGTCATCCCAGCAATTCCACTTCAGTCATGGTCTCCCAAAAGATGGAACCACAAATACAGATGTGTTTTTGAGATGACGAAAACTTTCTCTGTTCTAAGCTTCTCTGACATATCCTTCAGACACATGGTTTCGGGCCCATTGAAAGATCTCCCAGACTGGCCAAAGAGAGATTTTATGAAACTTTTTTCTGGCTTTTGGGATTCTTTTCAGGGATATTTGAGGTTGCAGCTGAGTTGGTGGAGGCTTTGCCAGCTCTTGGACACAGGAATGGGAGAGGGGCTTGCATGGGCTCTTCTCTCACTGATCCTGTTCTGAGAGCCTCGCAGGGAGCACTGGAGGGTCTTCTGTGAAGGATGGAATTGCAATAGGGCACTTCACAGATGGGCTAAGTAGTTCAAATAATTCAACAAGTCAATAATAATTAATATAATTCAATAGTTCAATAACTCACTTTGGAAAAGCCTTTTACGATCGAGTCCCACCATTCACCCAGCACTGCCAAAGCCACCACTAAACCATGTCCCTAAGCACCACATCTACATGGTTTTTTTAACATTTCCAGGGCTGGTGATTCCATCGCTGCCCTGAGCAGCTGTTCCAATGCCTGGCAACCCTTTCAGTGAAGAAATTTTTTGTAATATCCAATCTAAACCCCACTGGTTCAACTTGAGGTCGTTTCCTCTCGTCCTCTGTCACTTGTAAGCTGGGAGAAAAGACCTGGATTTCTCCGAAAAGACCCAGGTGCATTTCTGCACTTCTGCTCCTGGAAAGACAAACTCAGGGCGAGGCTGTGCTGTGGAGGTGCTTCCCTGTCACCCCTTGATGCTTTGGAGGAAGCACTGCAAGCCCTGCAAAGACGCAGCGCTTATCCTGCTGTGCAGAGATTTGGAGCTGTGGGAAGAGCAGTGGGATTCTTGGAAGTGGATTTATTCCAAGCTGGTGGTTTTGCTGGTGGGTTTTTTCAAGCTGCAGCCTCCCACGAGATGGTGCTGTGGGATAGGGGACGCTGTCACCAAGATGCGACTGCGGGGCCCTCGCTGCTGCTTCTGGGTATAACAGAAAATTAATTTGTGGCTTTGTCAGAAACTGAGGATTTTCTTTGCAAAGTCTCTTCAGGGAGAAAAATGAGGAGTGAGTAACATCAGCTGCAGCTGGGAGAGTCCCTTGTGCAGGAAAACCCAATCAGAGGGAAAGCAGTCACCAAATCCCACGAAACAATTCACAGATGGCACCTTGTGCTGAGCCCCTTTTCACTCAGAAATTCATGCTGCTGATGTTCTGCTCAATCACAGAAGCACGGAGGGGTTTGGGTTGGGAAGAGACCTTTCAGATCATCCTGTTCCACCCTTTGCCATGGGCAGGGACACCTTCCACTAGCCCAGGCTGCTCCAAGCCCCATCCAACCTGGCCTTGGACACTTCCAGGGATCCAGGGGCAGCCACAGCTGCTCTGGGCACCCTGTGCCAGGGCCTCCCCACCCTCACAGGGCAGGATTTCTTCCCAATACCTCTGTCAGTTTGAAGCCATTCCTCCTGTCACTGCAGGTGAAGAGGAAGCACATCTAATGCGTGAGTAAATCCAGGGACATATTATTAATAGTTTAATAAAATAGATTGTAGCTGAAAAAGAATTCAATTAAAATATTTATACACACACTTGGCTTTTACCCCTCTTTTATGGGGGTTTTATGCTCATCCCTGCCTTGTTCCCCTGGCTCTTGAGGTTGGTGCTTTCACTCTGGGAGCAGTGAGGGATGTTACAGCAATTTGTCAGTGCCTAAATCCTTTGCTAAGGATTTGATGTTCTCAGTGGTGGTTTTGGTTTTCTTGCCCTGGGTCAGTTCTCTGTTTGCTGACACACCTTTACACCTTTGCTCTTTCTTTGTTGACCAAGGAAGCCTTTAGAGCACTGCTGCTTCCTTCATGGCCTGCAGCTGAGTTATGCCTAAATTTATCCCATGCAGTGGCCTTTCCATGTGCTAGTTGCTGATTCTGCCTTTTCTGCCATTCCTAAACCCAACCTTGCCCAGCTCCAGGTCTGCATTTCTTCATGTGACCATTATTGAGCTGTTTGCAGTCCCCAGTGCCAGCCTGTGCCCGGCTCCTGTCACCCACTCCCCTCTGTGCTGCAGCCCACGGCTCTATTGCACTCCTGGGCTTCTCCTGACTTTCCTGACAAGCCTTTGACCTGCAGCTGGTGATGGCAGTTCCCATCTGTGTGTGCTTGCCCTGTGGGATTTCTGAGTGTTTCTGCACTCACTTTGTGCATCCAACAGATTTTTTGGGCTTTTTCGACACTGAGCTCCTGATCTGAGAGTCTTGTTAGGGGAAACTGGTGTTTTTTTGAACATTCCCTGTCCAGTGATGTTCCTCGTTAATAATGATACCTTTGATCGGTGCCATGGAAAATGTGGACAGTTCTTAGAAGATTTGGTATTTTACAGAGGAACTGCAAGAAAGTGAATGAATGGACGAATATTTGCTACAGGGATCCTGCTTTCTTTTCAAGCAAACATCTGGGTTATTCCAACTGCAAAAAAAAAGATGGTGTGGCAAATAACGAAAAGATCCAGGAACTGCACATTAACCTTTTTTAATTTCACAGCCCCTCCATCTAGAAATAAAAGCATTACTGGGCTTTGATCTGGGGTGCTCTGAAGTCAAAGGATGATTTCTCCTCCGAGTGCTTCAGTAACAGTAAATACTGGATTGGGAGAGGCTGAATCCTTTAGGCAGTAATTCCCAGTGCTGTGTGTTTGCTGTCCAAACCCGCTGCGAGCCAAAGGAGCCCTGAGATGTCCATGAATACAGAGATCCCCTCCACTTCCAGTGCCCTGGCTGCTTCCAGCAGCAGCTGAGCCCCTGCCAGCGTGCCTGGCTCCTTTAGCCCTTCCTTTGTGGCAGCTCCTGGGTTTTGCCCATGTTCCCACCGTGGGGATGGTGTGGGATTTGTCCCTCCTGGGTGTAGATTGATGGTGGGCAGAGCTCTGTGTTCTCGCCCAGTGATGTTTGTGTCTCTGTACCCCAGGGGAGCTGTGGGTGACTGCCAGAGGCACTGGGGTTGCACTGGTGCAATTAATTCAGTTAGTTGAATTTGCCTTTTTCTGTTTGTTTTTATTCTGAGGAATAGGCTGGCCGGCTAACAAGTAAAACACAAGTTGCAACCTACTCCTGTAATGTGCCAAAAGCAAAATAATCTTGGTTTGGGGGTTTTCTCTCACTCTCATTGATTGGCAGGGCCCTTCATTACTGTCCAAACAATTATTTTAAGCTGTGCTTCTGCAGCAGTAAAAATGATGATCAGCTGTATTTTTCACCAACAAATGTGATTAATTTATCTCACACAGTCACTCAGGGGTGACCTTCCCCCAGTCTTTCCTTAATGAACTCTTTTGTGATACAATGCACCTCTGCTCTAAGGCTACAGTGAATTGTCACCTGCTGCAAAGGCGGGCAGGTTGGATGGGACTTTGAACAACCTGGGATAGTGGAAAGTGTCCCTGTGCATGGCAGGGGGTGGGATGAGGTGAACTTTACACCCCTTCCAACCCAAACCAGCCTGTGGTTCTAAGGAATGCTCAGCTCCTGATTTTGTGCAGATGAATTCTATCTCTGCCCGGTCACTCCACTTCTGTTTCCTCTGTCCATACAAAAATCTCAGCCTGTCTCTTCATTGCCCTCTGGAGTTACAGCCATCAGCCCAATCTCCATGTGGCATAGTCCTCATCCTCTTCCCCATGCCCTTCCCTCCTTGATCTGCTGCCAATACTGTGATTATCGTTCAGGTCAGCTGCCTGTTGCTTCCTTAGACTCAGATTTCCCTCTGGGTCCTGATGGTGAAGATACTTCTGATTTTTGCAGGCTTTCTGCCTCACATTTCTATAACTCAGCCCTCCTGATGCAGCTGTGCAGGTGTGCTGTGTGTGCCTGTCAGCTTCTCTAGGAATCCTGGGTTTCCTCTGGGGCTGCCAGGGACACACAGTGCAGGGGGAAGTGTTAAAAACTTCCATAGCCACTGTGGGCCTGGGGCTTCTCCAACTTACTGCAGGTTTGGAGGTGCCTCAAGCCAACTCTAATTGTTTCTCTTAATGGACTTCCAGAAAAATGCAAACCTAGAAAATGTCATGAATCCTATTTTCCTCTCCTCACTGAGACTTTTTTCATTGATGTGGAAAAGAACACCACAACTTGGTGTTCAGGTAAACCCAGACATGCCAGAAAATTGGGAATTTGACTTCACCTCTGCTGCTGCTGCCCTGTTCTTCCCTCAGCAGATGCAGTCCTGCCCCACTCTGCTCGGTTAAAACTTCCCTGAGAATCTTGTTTTAGCAAATTTGCTGGGACCACCTCCCTTCTGCCTGTACCCCTGCTGCTCCCCTTCCCTGTCACAGCACCAAAGCTGTTGTCTTCACTCCTCAGGTGTCTCCAAATGAATTCCTTCCCTGATGCTGATCTGCCCTCTGGACAAGCACCTTTGCAGTCTCTCCTCAGCAGTCTCCCACAGCTGGACAAACTCTGCCTGTAAAGAATTCCTAGATTCCTCCCCATGGGCCTTTTGTTCAAATCTTGACACTAAGTAGAGCACCCAAATAGGATTTTTGTCTGTGGAGCTGCTCAGTGTGCTCTCCCTGGTTCCTTACTGCTTCTTTCCTCTTGCTGAGGGCAGCAGGAGGTTACAGGGGGAGTAATCACAGAGTGCCAGAATGGTTTGTGTTGGAAAGGATTTTAAAGGTCACCTTGTTCCAAGCCCCCTGCCATGGGCAGGGACACCTTCCACTAGATCAAGCCCTGTACAGCCTGGCCTTGAACACTCCCAGGAATGGGGCAGCCACAACTTCTCTGGGCAACCTGTGCCAGTGCATCACAGTTAGCAATTTCCTCCTAATACCCAATCTAAACCTCCTCTCTGTCAATGTGAAGCCATTCCTCCTTGTCCTGTCCCTCCTTGTAAATAGTCTCTCTCCATTTTTCTTGTAGGTTCCCTTCAGGAACTGGAAGGCTGTAATTGGATCACCCCAAAACCTTCTCCTCTCCAGGCTGAACAATCCCAGCTCTCCCAGCCTTTCCTCCCAGCAGAGCTGCTCCATCCCTCTGATCATCCTGGTGAGCTCCTCTGGGCTCGCCCCAGCAGCTCCACATCCTCCTTGTGATGGAAGGAGGTCACACCAGCTCCTCTCCCTGACCTGGAGACCTGCTCCCAGTTCCCTCTGCCATCCCACCAGCCTGGCATGTGACACCTTCAGCATCCAAGGCAGAGCCTCCTTTGTGCTGAGAACAACCGAGCCACAGGCCTGTCCTTCCCGGCATTTGCGCTAACGATTGCTAATTGCATCCCCGAGATGTCTGTCCTGTTTCCCTGCAGGCACGAGGCTCTGGGATCAGTATGCAGAGGGAAATTGGTGCACTGGACAGGGCTGGTGGTGGCCCAGATCTCTCTGGTGTGCTTTGTCTCGGCAGCTCCCAGGCTTTGTTTGTTAGTGCTAAGTCACGATGCAAAGCGGAACAGTCCAGACTTAGGGAAACTGGGTCAAATTACTAAGGAGGAGCACAAAAGCCTAGTGTGTGAGCCTGGGAGGGCAGAACAAACAGGCCAGGGCGCAAAATGGTGAGGGAACTGGGGAGGACAGAGAGGAAGACGCTCTGCACAAGTGTGTTAGACACAGGAGGCAGCTGGGGAGGTGTTGGGCTGGTCCTCGGAGAGGAGGGAATGTTGTGGAGGAGCAAGGCCCAGCTCACTCGTGTTTATGCTGAATTGCTTCAGATTCAACGCAGATGTGCAGCTGCCACCAGGCAGCCAACACAGGAAAAAAGGAGCTAAAAAGTGGGGATTGTTGATCTCAAACCATGTAGGTGCTGTGGGAAATCACCGCCGGGTGATTTGCTCCACCATGGAGCTGTTCACCACTGCTCCTGAGACCTTACAAAGTGTGGGTAATATATCCTGGCAAAGATAAAAAATAATTCTCTTTCAAAAGGGGTTAAGGAAGCTCCACATACAGACCAGCAGTTTAACTTTATCTGCCAGGAAAATATTGGAGTAAACAATGAAAATGTTAGCACATAACGAGGAGGTCAGCAGCATCCCGTGGGCTTTGTCTAGAACAAGTGGCTTCCAAAACATTTTGATTTTTCTCCTGTGACAGTATAATTCAGTTTTATGGGTAAAAGAAAAGCAATGCTTATTGTATAAATTGCCATTAAGAAAGCTTTTGATTTTCTCCAATTATGTTTTGGTAATCAAGGTAGAGAAACCTCATTAGAAGAAAATTTTCATTTGGTGGTTGCAAAACTGGTTGGAAAGCCATGCTGGAAAGTTGTTTCTTATCAAAAGAGAAGACTTTGCAAAGTGGGGTTCTGCAAAGGGTTTGCTGTCAGTCAGTGTTTTCATTAATGATCTCGAGGACGAGACAGAGATTGTTCTTATTAAATTTGCAAATGAGGTCAAGCAGAAAGTCTCAGCTGCAAATATGTCAGAGAAGAATTAGGATATAAAACTGAAATTCTCTCTTTGCCCACTGTTGACCAGAGGAGAACTCATGGGTTGATGTTCAGCTCTTTAGAGCATTGAGTGAGCCTTCCCAACAGGAAGGGTAATCAAGGACTGGCATCGCTGGCCTCAGGGCACTTCAGCACAAGCACCACGTCAGAAAAGGGAGTTGAGCTATGGCTTGTGTAAGGATGATCCACCCCCAGTGCAGAGCGCTGCCCTTTGAGGTCTCTTCCCACCTCATTTCTGGCCTGTAAGGTGGGACAGGGTTGCTGGGATGCTGTCTGGGATCAACCCCGGCATCAGGAACCAGCCCTGTGTGCGGGTGCTGGAGGGCAAGAACGTGCACGTTCCCCTGCCACTGACTTTCAGATCTTTTCTTCTCTTTACAGAGCATCTTCTACTGCCTCGAGGACCACCAGGGTATTTAAAACTGCTTTTGCTGTTCCTCCAAATTTCTTTGGTTGTGGGGGTGAATGTGGGAATTCATAATGTGTTTTATCAACTACACAAGTTAATAATGTGGATCTTGTGTAATTTGGAACACTACCAAAGGATGAATCAATGATGCACAGTTCTAAGTTCACTAAATTCCCAGAAGTAAATCTTGTTCAAAATATATCTGTATCTGGAATAGCGTTGTCTTCTTATCCTTTACACTTGTGTTTCTATTTCTGCACTGATACAGCTCATATAACATTTCATTTCCAGTTTTGAACTTGAAATGCAGCAAGATGAAAAACTGATTTTTGGTAAACAGGGATTTTTATTTTGGATTCTATAGAGAGAACAAAATTGGCTGTGCGTGGAAGCGCTTGCTGCTTTGAAGTGGTTAATTTGCCTTTATCTTCAAGACACATGACATCAGATTGGCTCCAAGTGTGTTCTGAAGCAGAGATGGATCAAGACCTGACACCCCCTAACTTTGGGTTCATTTTCATCTGGGTTAGACTCCTGCAGTAGGAAGCACTCCTTCCTAGAGCCAGGCAAGACCCACGAGGCTTCCCCCAAAACCTTGGCTTAAGTGGGTTTTTTGAAACTGGACCTGACCTGGATCCTAATTTACTTTTTTGTGCTTAAAGGGAATGTATAGCCAAGGAACATATTGTGCTCTGTTGTAATAAGATCTGAGTTTCATCAATATTCAGCACTAGCACATGCTGGGTGGTGTTAGGGACTGAGCAGATACTGCGAGCACCAGCTGCTGCTTTTATGCCAGTTTTTCATGCTGAACAGTAGGAGACTAAACTCTAGCATCGTGCAGAATGGAGAGCTATCACGAGCTGGGAGCAGCACAGGAAAATTCATGCAAATCCCCCCGTGCTCGTTAATGGTGTCTGTGATTGGACTGGAGGAGCAGCTTGGTGGTCGGGGGCTGTGAGGGCCAGAGCTGTTTCCCTGTGCTCTCACGGTGTCTGTGCCACCTCGGGCACGTCTCCAAGGCACAATTATTTTGAGATACTGAGGTCCACAGAAGCCTTTCCTTTAAGGTTGACTAATGCATTATAATGTCTTTTAAAACTCTGGCCCTGAGGCTCCTTGGTGATGATTCATCTGACTGAAAGTATCTGGCCGTGTCCTATTCCCTCACGTTGTGGGAGGGTCTTCAGTTCTCTGGGCCCTTAGCTGGTGACACAGGGCTCCCCAGGGCCTTGTCCCAGTCTGTACCAGCCCTCAGGGTAGGTGCAAGCAACCCGCCCAACCTGCCCTCCCTGCCTCTGCATGCAGTCATTTATTTGTCTGAATTCTCAACCCTCTGCTTTGCAAAATGACCTTGTGGGTGGTTTTGTCCTTTTTTCAGGTACTTTGAGAAAAGATCTTGCAGGTCTCCTTGCCTTAGATGACCCCCAAAACCCCAACAAAGCCTCCACGGATGACAGGTGCTGAAGGTGGAGGCTGTGCTTTATCCTAGAGTGAAGCCCAGCCAAAGACCTTGTGGCTGTCACACAGGCTGCCCTGGGGCCACCAGCAGGACAGGTAGGTCCAGTGCCACCAGGAGATTCCATAATGGTGTGGATGATTTCTTGACTGACATCGGACAAGCCAGCCAGCCCCACCAGATCTCAGCAGATTTTTGTGTAAAGCAACAGTTCTCATTTTCCACTCTCTGTCTGCCTTGAGCTGTCACATTGATGTTGGGGTCGATGAAATAAGAAAGCCGTGTAAATATGAATACCTGGCAAAAGATGCTGAGAGTATAGAAACTCTAGGCAAGACTGAAATGAAAGCAAGCTTTGAGATACCAAACCCCAGTTACTGAATTACTGAAAAACAATGGTATAGCTGACAGAAGGTAATCCCCTTTGGTGAAACAATACCCTCTGCTTGCAGAAAAGTCCAAGGGTCAGAGCATACCCTGCCAGCTTGGCAGAGGGTCCAAAAAGCAGTTTTTAGAGTTTAAAATATAACGCCATATGGTAATACAATGATTCTTATAGGCTGTATGTAAATGCTATGGGATTTGTAGCTTGTTCTAGATTGGTTAATGTAAGTTAGAATATTCAGCACAGGAGATGATTTATTGAGATGTAAACGGGAAAAAAGGCACTCTATTCTGTATCCTATATTCTACTCTGTATTCTTCTTCTCTGTATTCTCTCGCTTGTTTCTCTGACCTGCTCTGAGCTGCATCTGGCAGCTCCCAGCAGGTCCCCTGCACCCCTGCTCTTTCACAATGAACCTCATGCTCTAAGACCTGGCTTCAGAGATCTCTCGTCTCCGTGCCGGCCGTCCTGGACAGAAACACCACAGACAAACTACTACAAACAGCAGGAAATTCTTACAAATTGAGACATCTCATAGTGGGATGTTCTTCTTTCACTGACTGATCTGTGGGGAAACTCAAATCTTGGTGGCAGTCAGTGCAATTTTAGAGCTCCCGGGGTTAAAGTGCTGGGACTAACATCTGGAGAACAGGTTTTTGATCCTCTAAAATCCAATCCCCAGCTCTTCATCTTCTTTCAAATTTGTATTTACAAAACGTATATCATAACCGTAGGAAATGCTCTTTTGACTAGGAGTAGAAGTTGCTCTGAGATTGGAACCTGCTTTGGTTGTAAGTCTGTAGTATATGGTCAGAAATCTCAATCTTTAACGATTAAGACATTTCCCCCCCAGTCCTGTTACTGTTAGTGGCAGCTTCTTGCCGTGATACAGAATTTCAATTTATGTACATATTTTTTTGAGAGCAGGTCTCCACGTTGAAGGCCTTTAGGCTAACTGAATTCAGTCATCAAACTACAATTAAATCACAGCTCAGAAATGTCTGTAATCAGGGCTCTTTAAGGGTTATTATCACTATTTTTGTAACTCACGATATAGGAGTGACTTCTAGCATAATGTTAAGTTTTACTGTCGATTTTCCCGTACTGAAAGACAGGAAACACTGTTGGATTTTATTTCTGATTTGCAGGAGTGAGGGAGGTGGCATCAAACAGCAATTTCCATCCTGTCTGGTCCAATGACAAGATGGTGAATCTGCAGGAATGGGAATACACTGGGTTATGTGCCATTTGCCAGGGGAGGAAGCAATTTCCCGTGGAGACTAAAGGCCTCTGCTCCCCCAGCAAGGTCAGCAGAAGCATTCTCTGCCTTTGGCTACATCATAATTGCATTAATAAAGACAGCAGCTCCTGTGGGGCAAAGGCTGCAATTAGAAGCAGCATCAGAGGTTTCATCCCTGCCTCTGCAGTGTTCCCCTGCAAGCAGAGAGGTTCTGTTGGAATTTATGGATGCCATTCCCCGCCTTTGGATGAGCAGCTCCCGCCGTGCTTTCACCACCCAGCAAATCTCTCCACAGCTGGAAATGGGCTCTGGGGGTGCTAATGTGGAAATCAGGTCTGCTCCCTGCAGTCCTCAGCTCGGGGAGGTGGTGGGAGCTCACCCCAGTCCAGCACCGAAAATCAAATTATGTGGGGAATCATCTGGTTCTTCCCAGGGAGGGGATGATCGTGATCAGCATGTTGTGATTGTCTGACTGTGTGGGGTGTCTTGGTGTAACTTCTGCCTGCTCTGCCTGCCTTGGAGGCTCTTCCAAGTTTGAGGTTGGTCAGGAATGACAATACATGCTCAGACTTCTCTGCAAGAGTCACAGAATCCCAGAATGGTTTGGGTTGGAAGGGACTTCAAAAACCATCTCATTCCAACCCCCTGCCATGGGCAGGGACACCTTCCACTGTCCCAGGTTGCTCCAAACCCCATCCAACCTGGCCTTGGGCACTTCCAGGGATCCAGGGGCAGCCCCAGCTTCTCTGGGCAGTCCTTCATTCTGAGGAAAGAGTTTCTTCCCACTATCTGATCTAAACCTACTCTTTGTCAGTTTAAAACCATTCCCCTTTGTCCTGTCACTCCATGCCCTTGTCCCAAGTCCCTCCCCAGCTCCCTCAGAACCCTTTAGGCACGGGAAGATGCTCTAAGGTCTCCCCAGCGCTTTCTCTTCTCACATCTGTGCCTTCACAGCACCCACTTAGGTGACAATTCCTTGGCAAACCTCGGCTGCATTGGCATCTTCTTTTTATTGCAAAAATAAATGATAGAATACAATGTTTGAAGACCCACAATCCACGACATTGACTGAGATTTTGGAAGTGTGGGCCTGTTTAAGCTTCACACACACATGGACACAGAGAAAGGCACAAACCCACGCGAGGCTCATGCTGGGACTGTCGGTGACCTGCCAGCCACAGCTCCTGCCATCCACCTCCAGGAGAGCTCTTCAGGGGAGCTGCTGCCTGGCAGAGTGAGGCAGAGCTACCACCCAGCTTTTCTTTCTGAAAACCGCCTGCTCTGTGCTACTGCCTGCTCAGGAGCTTTTTAATTTTCTCCAAAAATTGAAGATACTGGCAAAGTCTTAAATAGCTTCTTGAGAGTTGCACTTTGTGGAGTTGTTCCTCTTCAACATTTCAGCTTGAGTGAAACTCCTTTTAAAGAAAGGGAAAGGAGTAAAGTAGTGTGGTAGTTTACTCACTGCTCCCATGTGGGAAGTGTGGGTAGAGTGGAGCAACGTGCAGGAGAGCTGATGGGCTCACATGTTCGTTAGCACTCCCCTCGGAGCTCCAGTGAGGAGGGGCACAGCAGGGATGTGTGGGAGACTTGGACTTGACCCATATCTGGAGTAAATCAGCCAGATCTTTTGTTGGATTCAGTGGAACAGAAGATGGAAAAGCTTCCATCCCATAGCAGGAATATATTCATACCCAGGACCAACTTTGCTAGCCTGCAGTGCTGTTTCATTCTATGTCATACCCCACAAATGGAGGAGAGTGCTCCTGGTTCCTCCCCCCGCCACATCACCACCCACCAACCTGCTGCACCACACCACCCCTCTCTCCCTTTTCCCCTTGCCAGTCTGAGGAACTTTAAATGGGAAGAAAAAAAACCAAAACCATAAACCACCATCTGGTGCCCACAAACAGGATCAGATCTTGGGCCATTTTCTCAGCACAAGCTGGCACAGTTCCCTCCTCTGCAGCAGATCAACTCATCTTGCTCGAGCTTTGGGTCTGCTCCCATATGGTCAGTGCCTAAATTATTGATATTATTTATACTACTGTTGTGCCTCAGGTCCAGGGCATTTTTGTGCTGGCTACTGTGAAAAATCAAACCCAACCAGCCTCTGCACTGGGAACTAATGTGCAAGTTAGTATTGATTATGCTCAATACCTGGCTGTATTTTTATAAAGTAATGTTTCTGGAGCTTCATACTCTTCCTCTAGACAATCCCTGTGGCCCATAGCTTTTCTTCTGCAGCATTTGACCATTTTCTGCAAGTCCCTGGTGGAGTCATGTGCTTATATGAAAATCGTTGCTTTTAAAACAGGAAATTGAAGTTTATATCACTATAATTTTTATGAAAACTTCACATCCTAAAGACTCAGACCTCAGGGGGTCCAGCAAACTGAATGAATTTCTTATAAGATTAAGAAGACATTGACTTTGTCAGTCTCAGCCTGAGATGAGAATTGAGGTTAATAATGGCAATTCTGTTCCAAGAAGGCCTGTTTATTTAAACTGTCTGTTTTCTTCTTTACCTAATAATTGGGGAAAAAAAAGGTTTAAATTATGTTCGTCAAATGAAATATCTGGAACTCTTTCCCCTGCAATAGTGAATGAATAAGCAATTGGGAATGAATTCTCACTAAGCCACTTGGGTGTTCAGGCTGTGGTATGTCTGCTCTCTCAAGACATCAATAATAAAGCCATCTGGACCACTGGAAATGAAATGGGAAAGAGTTCTACCCTTTTATGGGAGCCTGGAACCTCCTGGTGGCAACAGCCACAGCCCATGAGCACAGAAAGCACCACAGGAGCTGTTTTGCCTCGAGCAACCATGTTAGAAAAGATGGATGTTTGCACATCCAGAGGCTTCTGAAGGATTTTGCTGTCCATATCTAGAACTTGCAGCCAGGGTTGTCTTCCCCATTTGGAAGCTGGAGGATGGTAATGGGTTTGAACTCACAACAATGGAGAAGCCAAAGCCAAGTGGACGCTGCTCTGGAGCTTAAGTGAAGTCTCCACAGGCATTTGGGGATGGAGAAGTTGTCTGGAGTGAGGGGAAGAAGAGAGGATTACTACAAGAAAAGCTTCTCAGAAGTTTTTTGTTTGGGTGGATTGATCAAATTTAATGCAGTTAAACAGCGTTTATAGCCCCTGAAAGCAGCAAAATAGCTTCAAATTAAATAACCTTTGATTTTTAAACAAACACTAATAATACTGGATCAATGAGTGAAAGTCAATTACAGTTCAGTTAAGCTGTGCCCTTTAAAACCTCCCAGAACTGCTCTGCTGTTTCCTCCAGTGATGTATCACAGCTCCCAGGGCTGCTCAGACAGCAGGAACACATCTTTATTTCCAAAAATCAGAAAAAGATGGGCCTGAGTGTCTTTTTCTTCTGTCTTCTGAAAGAGGAAAGAGTTCCTTAACAGCTGCAGAATTGGCAGGGAAAGTAGTGATGAAAAATCCACGTGCCCATCTGAAATGGAATACTTTGATGTGCTCCCCTGCCATTTCCCACGGGTATTTCTGTAAGTGACAGCCACTTATGCCTTTAGAAATGAAACACAGTCACTGACAGTGCACAGGGCACAGCAGCACGGAAGGGCCCTTAAAAATAAAAAAGAAAATAAAAAACATTAGTGACCTTATGACCACAGCCCTGCTGTATAATCTCAGATTCTACTTTTTGCCCCTGTTATGTTTATTTACTCCGTGTTTCAAACTGTGTTGTGTAGGTTGTTATTGGAGCTTTTCAGTGGTGGCCACATCTTTCCTTCATGATGGAAGGCAGAAATGCCTCCTGGCTATGCAGCTGAGTATCTGGATGTGGAAGGGCATGAAAAAGTTGATATCAGGGTATCCCCAATGAACTTGTTTATCAGGAACATGAAACAGTCTTTGCAGGCATCAGGCAATTTTTTTCCGTGTTTGATTATATTAAAAATCAGCCTTATAACTCATACACCGAGGAGCCAAATTGGAAGGGGAGAACCTCGTGAAACCCCCAAATGAAAATCTGCTAATGGCCTTGTGGGAACCTTGAATTTTCCCAGCAGAAGTTGAAGTGTTGTAATGATGCAACAGAAAGCACAAAACTTAGATTTCCTTTGTGCTGTTGAACTCTCAGACAATTCTGTTGTATGAACTGCACGTAGGCAGGCTCAGGGGGCGCTGGGAGGAACGGGGCACCTTCAGCCTGAAGTGTGGTGCTTCCATCAGTTTCATCCTTGGGAACCATGAAAATCCTTTTTCTTTAAGTTCTGCCTCTTAAAGAAGCCACAAAATTCTGCTTCAGAGGACATCAGGGCTGAGGGACTGTGTATGGCACTGCGTCTGCAAGTACCAAGAGCCAGCAAGTGCAACGAGGTTTCTGCCAACCCAGATGCTGAATTTTATCAGTAAATTAGGGACTAACACAGATATATAAAACATGTGGCAGGTTACAGTGGAACTATTTTGTGGTCAGGCTTATTAAACAACTATTTCTCAGCCAGTCAGTGTCCCAGGCTGGATTTGCTGGGAGCAACAGAGCCTTTTTCCATTTCCATTTCCTTGTGTGCATTGGTCAAGATGGAGAGATCATTATATGTGTGGGACAGGCTGGCTCGTGGTGACCATCCCTGATGCCTTTCGTGATACAGGGGAGAGAAGAAAGATCTCTAAGGCAGAAAGAGTTAATCCATTAACAGCCTTTAATTATGCTGCTGCCAACCAGCCTGTCTGTGCACCTGACCAAGTGAACCTGGGATGCTTTTTATGCAGCAGAAAAAGAAGCTTCTGGAAAATATATCTACTGCAGCTTTCCAATTACTGCTGCCCTTTTTGTGCTTTGTTCATTTTGCATTAATTTAGACGGGTTCAGAGACATCAGGTTAGCCAGGATGATAAATAAATTAACCTTTATTAATTAGACTCTTTAGGACTGAATCATTTATTTTGTTTCAGTATTTGTGATTCACCACAGATGAATGTGCTCTGTCTCTCTGCCTCACAATCTGTTTGTCTTGAATTTCAGTTTATTGTTGCATCTGTTCGGGATCTTTCAATATGGGAGAGAGCTATGATATAAAGATTATAAACATGTATAAACAGTGTAGGAATAAACTGAGAGGCTTGGCGTGTTGCTTTGGGCTCTGTGCCACGCTAACATGACTATTAGGTTTATCTGGTCTCGAGCTGTCTCATATCTGTCTGCTTTGGAGAGGAGATGGTGATAACAGGCAGCTGTCTGTGTCTGTCCATGCTGGATGATTCCTCCCTGCCAAAATTAAAGAGCACTCCCTGCTGAAGCACCAGGGGCCCAGCAAACAGCCCAGGCTGCCTTGCAGTGACCAGGATTTGGCTCTGGTTTGGGTTTGATGGACACACATGGAGCAGTTTGTCTGTTGGACACACCTGGCACTGAGCACAACATTCCTGCCTCTCAGTTTTGCAGAATGGGGCTGAGGATGGTCTGAACTCTATTTCTCCTCTGAGGAAAGGACCACAGCCCTGATGTGCTCTGGCTGGACACGGGCCAAGCACCCCAGAAGACAGAGAGAAGCAGACAGGCTGTGCTGCCCATTTCTCCTGCTGCTGGGGCTGAACCTGTCCCTGCACAGAGACTCTGTCACAGGCACTGTGTCTTCAGCGTGGGGCCAGGTTTGTGCCTTGACAGCCCCTAATAAAGCAATTTTTCTTTCACAGCCTCCACCAGGCAGGTCTACTCTGGATGCTGATCAACAATTTAGCTTAACTTGGGTGACTTGGAACAATCCCGGCTCTTTCAAGGCTGAGTGGAAAAATGTTCCCAGCATGTCTAAGGGAAGACCTCGAAGATTTGTCTATAGCTCTTATTGCTGGTGCATCCCACTGGGCATTTGATTCCCACGTTTAAATTCTGAGCAGATAGCACTTAGTCTTCACCAGAACACTTTTTTTTTGCAACTCCATCAGCATATCAGAGAGCAATATTAATGCTTTAAAGTGCAAGTCCCTGACACTCCAGCTCTGCCCGGAGCAAGCAGCAGGCTAAAGCATCCAGTGGTAAATAAGCTTAGATTCTTGATAGAAAGTAGAGAAGGGGCACGTTGGAACAAAACAAAATGTTTGTGCATCCATTTGACTTCGAAAATTTGCTAGAAAAGGACATGGTTTTCACACAGCACTTTTGGTTTGTAATTTGTGTGTCTCCTGCTTTCTGGTTTGCTTATATCAGTGTTGGTTTGTCTAATAGAAGGTGTATTATACCTTGCCAAAAACTGCCTCACTCTTTAGTCAGTGCCATGGCATCACTGCAGCCCGAGCAGACATTCAGGCTTTGTGTGTGGTTTCTCTTTTTCAGTGTCTGTCTTTAGACATTCCTCTAAACAAACAGGTCTAAAATATCTCAAGCTGCCTTTACGTAGGGAGCAACTGGACATATAATGCAAATTTCATAAAATACTGCAGAGATGGGCACCCCTATTCCCTCTGAAAGTGGATGGGATTAATTACTCTTGGGTAGCAGTAGCTGCTGGGCTTTAATTCAATCAATGACTCTGTCTCAAGCTTTGAAGTGTCCATTTCTTATTAAAAAATAGCATAAGGACACAGCCAGAGTGAAGTTCTCAGAAACCTAACCTTGGAAAAGGATTGCTTTCTTTCCTGGAGAGCACAATGAATGCACCGTTGTTTTCTTTTAAATGGATAGCATAAAAATACATTTAAAAAAACCCAAAAACCCCCTAATCTTAGCTCTTTTGAAATTTTGAAAATTACTGGTAGAATGCCAAGGTCGCTTATTGTCAAGACAGACTGGTGAGACATGAGCTTGTATCAGCCATGCTTTGTAGTTTTGTGTGCTGAGTAGGTGAGAGGGTAAAAAAACATCAATAGAGATTTTTTTTTGGGCAGATTTGTTAATGGGACTGGTAACTTTCCCCCACCCACTCATCCCCTCCCTACAGGCTCTTGTAGGCAGAAGTCACAAAGCAAGATTTTTTCTCTTCCTGCCTGTCCTTTACAACTTACCTTGAGCTGTGAAGCCATCTGGAGCCATAAAACAAAGAGCAAATCCTCACTGGAGCTCCTTTGCTTCTGTACATGTCACTTTTATGGGCAAATAATTAATGCCACGTGGGATTTGAAAACAAAGGTGATAGTTGCAAAAATATTTGCAGGCTGTGGTTCATTTCCAGCAGCCTTTGCTTTATGCCCCAGGACTCAGCAGCAGAGATTGCTCCTCTCCTGAAATAGCCACAGCCAGACGTGCCTGAGGTGTTTTAGCAGCAATACTGAGGAGGAATTGCTAATGTGCTTTTTCATCTCCAGAGCGAGTGACCTCTGTTGCGTGTGCCTTGCAATTAATAGGGAAAGAGACACCTTGCACGAAGCTGGCATCCTCAGACTTAAAACACCACCGCTGTTAGCCATTCTTCTGCTGCATTTTGGTTTGAATGCCACTTCAAACCCCCCGAACACAGAGAGGAACATGTGCTGCAATGCAAAGGAGCCCTCTGCCTCACATCCGCTTCCTCGCGCTCCGCAGACGCGCCCGACGGAAACAAAGAACGAGATTTTGATATGCAAATTTCGCCTATCATTAAAATATAATGCTGGCTCGTCCTTTATCAACAAGCTTGTTCACCTCTGAGGCTCAGCTTGTTGCGTCTAATCGTGTGCTGTATCAGCTGTCCTCTGAGGCTGCAGGGGGAGGGGGAATATTAGCACCAGACAGTTGGTGTTGGCCAGCCACATTTACTTAGATCTCAAATATTTCTGCCTGTGCCAGCATCAGTGGCCTTGTGGAATGTGCCTTTCTGGCCTTGCAGTCTCTAACTTGCTTCTCTGATTTCAGTGAGCTGCTCCTCACTCGGCTGGAGCTGCTGTGATCTGTATCTGTTAAAGCCAGATCAAACTCCAGCGCTGCTTTTGCCTCCTTGATTTGATTGCTCTACCCTGAAGTTTCAGAAGAGCCAGCTCCTTTCTTGCAGACAGGTACAGGTGTGGAACTGCAGAGAATGTGACATCTTGCAGAGGGATCTGTCATTAAAAAATTCCTCTAAAACTCTTTTCGGCGTTGATCTCTCTCAGACACAACAGTTCTGAGCCTCCAACACCACACACCGTAGGGCAGACTGGATTGCAGATTATTCTCCTACCATAACCATTCCTTACACTTTCCTCTGGCCTCTGCTGCAATTCCATCCCATGATACAGACACATAGAAATAATTAATTTTATTAAACTCATCCATTTGTGGCTACAGAAAGCAAATCAAAAGCTAAACTTCTTGTACTACAGGCAGGTGTGATGTGGGGAGCAGCACTTTCCCCTGCCGTCAGCTGTCCAGGGATAAAATCTGGAGAGCATCACACAGACATTTCTTGGCTGATTTTACCTACTGGGATGGATTATTGGAACAGCAAGATAAAGGGAGAGAAAGGGCTCAGAACACATTCCCTGTCATACGCATTGTGAATTTGCGATGAGTGTGTAGAGTGGGATTATTTCAGTTTATATACAGTAAGATTTCCAGCTCCATGTTTTCCATGCTGATATTTGTGACAACACTCATCCTCTCTCTCTTTCTCTCTCTCTCCTATTTATCTCCATCCAGGCAAAAGGCCACACGTGCTTGGTGAGTTGGTGGCATCACTGCACAAATGCCTGCCCGGGCACTGGGAGCTACACCCAGGGAAGCAAAATCCATCCTGCAGCTCGCCGTCCTTCACATCTTGGCTGAAGGTGGGTCAGGCAAAGAGCCCTGGCCAGCCAAACAAATCCTCCCCAGGAGCAGCACGTTGTGCAGGTCTGGCTGGTGCAAAGTGCTATTGATCCCACATTAAGGCATTTAGGAATGGCTGTAATACAAAGGAATAAATGTCACACTCATAAATAAAGAGTTGAACTAATTTAAATTATCCTTGCAAGACAATTAGAAGCTGTTCCAGCTCTGGATCCCTGTGCCCCCTGCTTGAGATAGATAATTTGGAAGCAGAGAGCCCCTTTCTTCTCTATTTGTATTTTTTGCAAACTTTCCAAGGGCACAGCTGCAATATTGGATGGAAATGAGAAAGATGCTTATAGCATGAATTGTGCTTTCCTATAAGGCACCTAGGAAAAGCTCTCTCCTCATTCCATGTCAATAAAAAAAGCTAAAGATAGAGGGCAGAGAAACAGAGCCTTAAGCTTTCAGAAGCAATCTTTCTAAACTTGCTATCCCATACTGCTTTTTTAATTAAAAATTTATCCTCCAAATTACTTCTGGTTTTCCATCTGAATTTGGTTTTTGTTTACCTTTTTTGACTAGCTCCTATTTTGGCTCGTGCAGCAGCACAGAGAGGGGTGGGGGGTCAGTCTCTCCATCAGAGTGTGTGTGTGTCTTCCCTGTTTACCTCCAGCCTCTCATCTCACTTCTCTGATGCATATGCTGAGCATCTGGCTGCTGCCCAAACACGTTTGACTACTGTCTGCAAATAGCAGGATTCCAAATATAAAATATTCTGTGACTCGCATTAATTACAAACAAAAAAAGAACAAAAAGGGGGGAAGGGGGAAAAGGAGGAAAAAAAAAAAAGGAGGGTTCTAAAGAACTGGAAGTTTTCCTGGGAAGATGAAGCAATCTATCTGACTGCCATGAGCCAACTAAAGAACAAGATAAATCCACAGAGGAAAAGAGAAGTCTCAATTACAATCTAAAAGACAGTGAGCTATGTATTTTAGATAATAGATTTTAAATTATACTGTTTTACAGTAGTCTCTGATCACATCCCACCTTGCCTTGCTCTGTGCCCTTTTCCAAAGCTGAGAATAAGCTCAATTTATTTGTTGGCATTTGGCAATGTAGATACTAAACCATTTAAAATTTATTTCGTGCACCCACGTTCCTTAAAGGTTGGGGTGTCATGCCAAATTGCTGCAGCTGCCCTTTCTTCTGCCCTCCCACATTAAAAGCTGTGACTTTTCTCCGGCCCTCTCCCAGACTGCCTGGGCTACCTGTTTGCAGGGAACTCTGAGAACTCCATGGAAAAGCACATGGAGAAGGTCACGCTCGGCGAGATAAATGTTATTTTCAAGCTTGTAGTCAAGGACTGCAAACAATTACCAAACAGAGCTCTGTATTTATGCGGCTTAGTGTTATTCCAACGTGCACTGATCAGTGCTTGCTCCAAGCCTCTGCGTGGAAAATTCTACCGAGGATAATGCTCATTCACGGCGGTTCCGTGGGCAGGAATAGATCCTCAGGTGATCCAGCCGTGATGAGCCGCTTTCCAGAGGGTATTATGTGCCTCTCCGAGGCTTTCGGAGGGAGGAAGGAAGAGGGAAGCAGCGCTCCGAGACAGCAGCGAGCTGATTCAGGAGCTGCACGTGAGGCAGAAGGGAGGTGCAGCCTTCCCAGCGCCAGCCGAGCATCCACAGCCTTTCGGGAACGCAAGCGACCTGGATGAAACGAGAACAACTCACAGAAACAAAGGAGAGCCCGGCAAAGGCCAATTAAAACGAGATGGATGCAAATCTTTGCGGGGATTTGGAAGGGAACCAGGACTGAGCTGTTCCATCAGTGCTGCTGCTTGCGGAGTTGTTTGCTGTCAGATTGGCAGCTGGGACAGGTTGGAGCGTTGATCTCTTGTAAAAAAGGCAGGTTTTGGTGTGTTTCTGGGGCTGTCTTAGCAGGCTGGATGAAGCGGAGACTTGTTCTCCAAATCAGATACCGGGTTAGGCTTCCTCTGCAAACAGCCTCAGTTAACTGTTTTTATCCAAGGAGGTAACAGCCAAAAATTGTATTTAAAAGGTCATGCTAGTTTGTCTTGTCTGTATCACAGTACAAGAGCCTCTCCCTGAGCTGGGAGCTGCTTTTTACAGGATCAGGGGATGGTTTGGGTTGGGAGGGATCTTAAAGCTCATCTCGTCCCACCCCTGCCATGGGCAGGGACACCTTCCACCATCCCAGGCTGCTCCAAGCCCCGTCCAACCTGGCCTTGGACACTGCCAGGGATCCAGGGGCAGCCACAGCTTCTCTGGGCACCCTGTGCCAGGGCCTCCCCACCCTCACAGGGAAGAATTCCTTCCAACATCAATTCTAACCCTGCCCTCTGTCAGTTTAAAGCCATTCCCCCTTGCCCTATCACACAATGCCCTTATAAAAAGTATAATTTTGGATGTGGAAGCAATAAAAAGTGCATCCAAACGTTGCACTGCCCAAAATGCCACCGGGAAATGGCAGCACTACCTAGAGAGCTGATACCCCAATGTGCAAAATCCATGGAGGTATTTTGGGGGCTCAGGATAAACGAGCTGTGAAACTCTCCCTTGAGTCAATTGTCACTGAATGAAACCCTTTTTTTTTCTCCTGGATGCCCTTTACTTACTGAAGTAGTTCATGACTCGGAGGGGCCGAGACAGCGAGGATGTAATTAGAAGCGCATTCATCACTCCCGCTGCTAATTGTTTTCTAAGAATGCATGAGAAGAGCATCGATTGCTTTCTGAAGTGCCTCATCCCGCCGCAGGTACCACTCAACAAGCACGTGAGGCTGTGAGCCCAGCCCTGTCCCTCGTGGGGCTCATCTCCGTGATGGACCCTGCTGCTCCCTGTCCTCAGGAAACGTGGGAGCGATGGCAGGAACGATGAAACACCCCTGGGAGGGCTGTATGGCAGCATTCCTGTAGCTAAAGAGGGCCTAAGGGAAGGATGGACAGGGACTTTTTGCACGGGCAAGCAGTGATAGGACAAGGGGGAGCGGCTTTAAGCTGAAGGAAGGTAGATTTAGCTTGGATATTGGGAAGGAATTCCTCCCTGTGAGGGTGGGGAGGCCCTGGCACAGGGTGCCCAGAGCAGCTGTGGCTGCCCCTGGATCCCTGGAAGTGTCCAAGGCCAGGTTGGACGGGGCTTGGAGCAGCCTGGGATGGTGGAAGGTGTCCCTGCCCATGGCAGAGGGTGGATGATCCTTCAGGTAATTTCCAACCCAAGCTTTTCTATGATTCCAAGCACTCTGTGATTCTACGGGGCTGGGAGGAAAATGCTGCGATCACAGCTGGCCCCAGAACGTACCCAGCTTCTGAGACTTGGGACAAAGTGGAAAAGGAAAGGAACAGAAAGTAAACCAGGTTGCTTTCTTCAGCTTTGTGATTCAGCCTCTGCCTTCATTGTCAGAGCATGCATCAACCCAAATTAATTTTAGAGAACTCTGACTGCAAACGATGCATTTTGTGATCTGGCAGGGAAGGGTTTAAAAGTCTCCCTGTAAAAATGAGGCCAGTTGATCTGTGCCTTGGCTGTTTATTCCACAAAATCAAAGTGTGTATAAAATGCTCCTGAATCAAAACAGCAACACTTGCTACCAGCTGGAGAGAGCCTCTGATCAGTGCCCCAGTGCTCACATCTGCCCTGAAGTTTATCTTCTGCTGTGTGACCCAATATGGGCTGCAGATGATGGCCAAGAAAGGGAAAAGTTCTTCCTTTGAATCACTTCTGTGGCTGCAGCAGGGACAGCCAGCCAGGGCCATTACAGGGTTTTTTTCAGGTCAATAATAAATATACTAAATAGTGAAGGATTTGTCCCCATCCATCCCCTGTCCATCCTCCCCTATATGATGGGGCTGCCCTGACACTCCCCTGCCCACTGGCTGCAAAATGCTGGGAGCCACCAGAAACAATTAAAAGTATCAATCTGGGTTTAAAAACAAAAACCCCCACCTGTAAACAAATTCACCAGCACCCACCCCATAAATAAATAAATAAGTAGCATACTGCCT
>VXAD01005094.1:1018969-1060136 GCA_013399195.1 Dicrurus megarhynchus | reverse complement strand
GCCCCCCCCCCCCCCAGCAAATCAGAGCAAAACATCAAACTGATAACAGAACGTTGAACAACATAATGAACACATAATTAATCACTATTCAAGCAAGTGCCTCTCCTGGTAAGCTGAGGGCAGGTCACTCAGCACAGCCTGGAAATGATGGATCCATCCCCCCAGATGTGCGATTCCTGCTCCGTTTTTATAAAAACTCTGCGATCTGGAGCTGACAGAATACAGGGTAACATGTTCCTTCTGCCTGTTCAAACAGGTTTTGTCTACCAGAAAGTGCAAGCTAGTGCTTTGTTTTATGATCCTTTTAATTGGCTGCACAGTCCATAATGTGCATCACTGCACCCTGGAAATTAGGTTTATCGAGGTATTGCAGCACGTGCCATTCCGAGGGGCTCGCTGTGCCCCTGTAAATGCTGAGTTTCGCTCGTGATGTAGGTGCTGAATAGAAAAATCCATTCCTCTGTGAGCTTTGCTCATTAGTAAACTCTAATAAGCTGCTGAACAGCATTCAGTGAGCCAGTCAAGAGACCTGCCTGCAGGAAGAGCCCCTTTGCTGAGCCCCAGCCATGCCTGCAACAGATAATCCTGCCAGGCACGACTGTAGATGGTGCTCTTGGTTTGCTTTAGCTGTCTGCAGACACAGCACCCGCAGATTCTCTGCTCTGAGGTCTGTTCCCAGGGAAATGTCCTGCAGAGAGCAACACTTGGGATGCCTGAGCATTTTATTAGCCTTGGTGAGTGTCCCAGTGGCCACAGCCCCCAAATCACGCTGTGTGCAGTCCAACACGTATTTCAAGAAGCTCTGAGACTAAGTGTGTGTATTTCCCAGAGAAGCTGTGGCTGCCCCTGGATCCCTGGCAGTGTCCAAGGCCAGGTTGGATGGGGCTTGGAGCACCCTGGGTAGTGAAAGGTGTCCCTGCCCATGGCAGGGGTGGAACAGGATGAGCTTTAGGTCCCTTCTAACCCAAACCATTCTGTGACTCCATGATCTAGGCAACAAGCCAGCTTTCCACGGCTCCTTTTCCAAGCACCACATCCTGGAGAGGTCCCTCTGCAAAAGTGCTAGGACAGGTAGATGGAGTGTTGATCTCTTCTAACAAGTGCACGTTTTTGTGTGTTTCTGGGGCTGTTTTAACAGTGTCAGGGCGGTGGTGTGGCAGCTCCCATGGGTGAAGGAGCTCTCCCTGCTCAGCTGACAAGTGGTAACAGCTCTGCAAAACCCTCCTCAGCTCCAGCCAGCTCATCCTGGTGACAGCAAGAATAAGGCAAGGTTGCTGGTTTCTGGTTTTTAATCTCTGTAGGAAGTGGAAAGCCAGTAAAGATGGGTGTGGGCAAAGCTTGGCATGGTGAACACCCCGCACCAGCAAGGCAGAGCATCCCTGGCAAAGAGAGAGGCTGCTTGGGAGCTGCTGATGCTCTGTACTCAGAGGATCTATCATCAGGCAGGCAAGGGAAAGCCTTAAAAATACTTTTCAAAAGGATAAACACCTGTGTAAAGTCTTCTCTGGGGACTTAGAGCTCAGGGTGAGAATTCGATAAGGCCTTAAAACACAAGGTGAGCTGTAAAAGGCCTGGGTGCCCAGCGCTCGTATAAACAGCTCCTTCTCAGTCCAAACATGTGCTTCAACCCAAAATGTGCTCTGTGAGACTTATTGATTTATATAAACTCTATTCACCCACTATAGCCCATGGTTGAGCACCACCAGTTTAAGATTACACATAATCTATAAAAATATTTCTACTTCAACAAGTGGTGCTCCATCATCAGACAGAACAGCTGTGCCTGGGTAGGAAGGAGAGGAGCAGAGATGATTTTACACACACAGATGTTTATTGTCTGTATGTGCCTTCACGCCTGTGCACAGGCACAACTGGCACCTTTTAAATAAGCCCTGTTGCCTGGACATTAAAAGGCTTGAAAAAAAAGTAAGGAAAAATGAATTCTTCTGCAGCTTCCTTGACACTAATTGAATTTCCGTCCATAACATTCGCAGACTTTAAGAAGAGCCCACTTATTTACCTTTTCTTTTGAATTTTTTTTTTCCCCTCTGCATTTAAAACTCATTGTGTTGTGTCATTTTATAGGCGCCAGGAATAAATCTTTTGTCAACTCTATTGCATTATTATGCAAAGTACACAAAAAGTATAGGAATAAAGCAGCCCGAGAGAAGCCGAGTGCTGTTCCTTTCAGCCGTCCCAGTCTGCCCCAGCAGCAAACTCTCCAAGTGTGCTAACACAACCATTTTCTCAGGAAAACTTCCTCACCCTTGGCCATTGATTGCAAAAGAGTTCACTTGACCATGCTAATGCCGGCTGCGGGGAAGTAAATTTACTGAGGGAAGAAAGACTTTATGAAGGAGCCATCAATTCAATCTGCAGAATTGATCCTGGGGGATGAAGGAGCTGCTGGGCACCGGGAGGGTTTCTTGGCAGCAGGAGAGAGGTCGGCTGCATAAACTCCCTTCTCCCCCAACAGTGGAGACGTGTCCCAGGAAGAATCATTTTAGGGAAAACCAAAATCATTGCTGTTCAAAAATATTCCAAAGGGCAAAGCTGGAGGGCACATTTCAGCTCCTACTGATGCCTTTTCCTGGTCTTAAAATCAAGAGGCAAACACGGTTAGAAGGGAAAAAGGGATTTTACCTTGGTATTTATTTTAATATTCCTTAGGTGCACCACACCCAGGTCGAATGCACCTCAATACACACCCCAATGCACCCCCACAAAAGATCTGGTATAACATAGGTGTTACTAATTAGCATATCTATCATAAATTCCCCAATGAGAGGCTAACACGACATCCCCTCCCCAAGGAACGTTCCCCTGGGTGGTTCTATCTTAGTTTACAAAATGTGTTCTGGAGAGGACCTTGGGCTCTGGGGCACGTTGATCCCGAACTACGAAACCTCTAAAATGTTTCGTCTCCCAGCTTAGCAAACAAGTCCAAGAATGTAGGCAAAAAGCACTAAGGATACAGAAGCTGCAAAAAGGTATAAAAGGGGTTTAAAAGAAAAGGCAAAAAATCATCATGGCATCACTACAGGTGCTGTCACCAGGATTGGTTTGCATGAGGGGCTCAGAGTGAGACCTGAGGTGTGAGAAGAGGGACCTTAAACTGGGGCTGACCCTGCCCTACCCCGCCACCAAACCCCACATCAGTGGGGGCTGTAACTCCTCACCCAGGCTCGTTAACATTGCTGGAACAGAGTTTTGCTCCCACAGCGTAGCCACCAAATGGAATTAAGTAACTTAATTAGGCTGGGTGAAACACAAAGAGGGATTGAGGAGCGAGGGGACTTGGCGGCTCTCTGCGAGGTGACGTCAGGGGCCCCTGGAAGAGCTCATCCACACGGCTTTGACCCTGGAAATTTCCTCCTCCGGAAAAGTGGTGGAGCAGGATGTTTGCCCGTGATTTGTTTGGTTTGGGTTGTATTTTTTTGTTTCTGTCCTGCCATAAAACATTGCAGAGAGCTGGACTGATGGTATGAGAAAGTCTGGGCACTCCTGCCACCCATTTCTCTTCCCCTCCTTGTTTCTATAAATAAAGGCCCTTTGCTTAGGAGAAGACAAGTACAGCGACTGTCTGTGCTGGTGGAAAAGAGAAAAATGAAGGGAGAAAAGAGTCAGGAGGGAGCCAATAGTAAACTTGGACCTTCTGGGAGGTAAATAATAAATCTATGGTCACTTGGGGAACTCTCTCCAGGGGGTTACTCAAATTTATCCACTCTCATCCAGCCATTATTGCCCATTTTTTTCAGCTGACAACATGGAGCTTGCAACGATGGGAGAAACAGCCCCCTGCCAAACTGAAAAGTCTGAAATACTTTAGTCTTTGTTATTTATTTACTCAAGTATGTGTTTAAATGAAAGGCTGAGGACTCCACACACACCTCCTGGAGCCGTCCTTGGAGCACTTTTTGGTGGAGCACTGGCCCCACCATTGGAAGACGCTGCTTTGTGCCTGGAGCTGGATCCGAGCAAGGCGGGATGAGCTCTGGGAGCCTGGAGCAGACGCTGGCTGTGGGCTGTGCAATGACTTGTCTCTGCTTCAGAGGTGCCAGAGCACCGTGGGAAAGGTGGAGGAGCTGCCAAGAGAAAGGTCTCACTCTATTTCTTGGACAAACTTAATGTTTCTGGACGTTCAGACGGAGACATGCATCCTTGGGAAGTGTTTACCACCACTGCTGGCATTAATCTCCCAGGGACATGTTGGAGAGGGTGGTGGTTGGGTTGCTTCACCTTTCCTTGGCACAAGCTGACCACTTCTGATCCCATGGGGATCCTTGCCATGAGCCCAGCCTGCTCCATCCCTGCCCCACATATCCGTGGCCCCGGCTGGCTCTACTCCTCCTGCCCTGAGGAGCTGTTTTATTCACTTAAATTCCTTAAATATTTATTCACTTTATTCCTTAAATACCAGAATGGTTCAATGGATACTTTAGCTGAAGATTTTCCATTATTTTCTTTCATCATCTCCAGCTATTTTTTCACCTCCAGTCAAGCCCCTCATAAAAAATGTCACCTCCCTGCCCCTTTGCCTCAGGTATCCTGGCACCCCAGACTGTACTAATAAAACATCCCACCTGCAGAGCTGAAAAAAAGAGAAGAAACCACCACATTTTAAAGCCAGATGGTGAATTTAAATTCATCAAACCTCACGACATTACCTTAAGTTGTGTGACTTGGCAGATCACCCCACTGCGAGTCCTGAGCCCTTCTGCTGAACTCTTTATCAAATGAAATACTAATGAGAGCAGACTAATCCCATTTCTTTGGGATGGGAGGACATTTATTGCTATGCCTTATCTTGCCCCTCTCAGTACAGCTGGTTGCAACTGTTTGCTCTGCTTTTATGCTGCTGTTTGCAAACAGAGATGGAAAAGGGGGTGGGAGCACCATTGCACCAACAGGTTTCTGTTCGTGGAGCTGTGCTGTGCACGGCCCCCAGGACGAGCAGAAGCAAGTATTTATGAATTATTTACATTTCTTTAGTTGTTGTTCGTCGTTTTGCTGTTTAAACAGTTTGTTCTAGGAGCAGAAAGAAAGCCAAAATGACTTCAGTGACAGCTCAAATATCCCACAGAATGACTGGTAAGTAATCAAAGTAAACAACTTGTGAGGAAAATAGAGCCTGAAAAATTGTTCATCCCATCCACATGACAAATCGGTCATAGAAGAGGAATTTTTGTTCTACAGAAAACCCTCAAATTAAAAAGCAAAGGGAAGAAAAATGGTTTACCTTTTCCATAGAATGGGCATGTTACAAAAAAGTAGAATAAATATTCAATATTATTGTGGTCCTTTGTCTCCAAAATGTGAGAACATCTGAATCCTGCAGAAAAGAAAAGAACTGAATTGAGTCAGCTGAGGAGATGATGTTTTCTTTCGTTATCAAAATGAGAGAAAAGCACTTTATTTTGACTTTTTCCCATCAAAAATGTTACGGAAATCAGCGATTTCCTTTGCAAGATTTTGATGAAAATGAAAATCAAGTTTGCTAATGAAATACCAGCCTGTCCCTGGCTGCAGTGGGTGCCTACAAGTCATGGGGCTGTTTCTGGTACCAGTTTTCCCTCAGCACAGGTCTGGGAGTTATCTGGGGCTGCTCTTGGCTCCAGCAGCTCAGAGACACCTCACGAAATCCTCCTGAGCCGGAAGGGGCTCTGCTCATCGCTAATTTATTCTCCATGAATAATTCAACCACTTCTTGTCATTGCTTTGCCACGCGTCTCTGACACACACCGCACTCGATTTTATCATTGACACCTCCAAACGGAGATGGGAAGGGCAGGACCAGGGTTCCCAACCCCTGGCCTGGAACATTCCCTGTGTAGCATTGGTGTGGGGTGGAGATGAGCCGAGCCTGGCCTGGCCAGCAGCACTTCAGCAACTCAGGGCTTGCACCTGCAATGTATCCCCCAAACCCAAGCAGGCAAACGTGGGTTGTGGATAACTACAGCATGACGGGGTTTGAATTTTTGTATTTTAGTCAAGGGGTTTACTGCAAAATAAATAAATAAATAAATAAATAACATGTTTCTGCACATAGGCGAGATACAGGTATGGAAAAAATGGCTTTTTTATGTAAATAAAAATGGCAGAGAAAAATCTATTCTTCCTCTGCCCAGCTCACATTTGAGGATATACTCCAGGGTTTATTTTGCAGGTGAGCTGCTGGAGCTTTAACTCTGTAGATAAGCCGGGCTCCATTGATCTCCGTGGCACGATGCTGATTGACACCTGCTGAGGATACAGGCGTAAGTATTTCTCATAACGAGCTCCTTCTGAGCCCACAAGTGCCAACTGATGTGGCAATTACACATTAATAATACGTGTGACTGTGCACAATCAAACTGGGCGAGAAGGGATGCAACCTTTTGTTTTTTAAAATTAATAAAATATTTATTGCAATCAGCTCATATCTCCCAATTTGTTGCCAATTAACTAAAGTGTTTAGTGTGAAGCTGATTGAGGCTGCAGCCACAGGGCTGCACTAGGGGAACAAATTGGAGGCGTCTTGCCCTGAATTTCTCTCTGTTTCACTCTCTCCAGGTAGGAACAGAACAGCAGGAGCCGGGAAATGGTGAGGACTTTCCTCTCCAGGGAAAGACATCTCCAGTCATGAGGAAGAGACAAAGCCGGCAGACAGCCCCACAGATAAAAACTCTGAAGTGCATCAGGCTAAACTCCTGTTGGTGAGATTTCAGCCAATAAGCTGGAATTGACTTTTAAATACGTTTATTTTTCATCCGAGATTATTGATTAAATATGGAGAAGGTGAAGAGAGCTGCAAAACAGGATGACACCAAGTTTCGAAATATGTTTGCCATGGAAATTCAAACCTTGATTTTTAGCTGGTGTGGTGCGTGGGGTCTGTTAATCTAATCTGAGGAGATCCCTGTAGTATGGGACCTCAAGTCATGGCAGAAGATTTAGATAATTATATAGAGGCTGAGAGAGGACAGGAAAAGTACTGGAGACGATGTCTTGGACTAGCAGAGAGCCTCCCCAGCTGCTGTGGGCTGTAATGCTGCTGGGAAGATGACTTGGCTGCTTGGATGGCAAGTGGTGTAAATCTCTTCTGGAAGTCAGCGACAAGAGAATTGCCTTGAACAGGAGACTTTGATGAACATCTACTCCTGTCCACTGCTTTGCTCCTGCTCCTTTTGAGCATCCTTCTCCTGGCACAGCACAGCTGATGTCCCTGGGCAAGCTAAAAAAAACCAACCCCAAACCCCCAAAGGCCAAGTTATTCCAGTACTTGAATTCTCACTTGTGTCCCATAGAAGGCAGTTATTTAAATTACATTCACAGCCTCAGTGCCCTGATGACTCCTTCTCAGAGCATTTTCTTCCCATTTGTTTATTTTTAATTTAAACCAAGGAATTATTCCTGCATTCCTTCCCCCCTGTCAGAGAGCAGGACAGATTTGTTAGAACTCCAGTGAGCTCTGGAAATGAGTTTGTAAAATCTTTCCTTGGGATGTTTCAGATGAGCAGAGGCTGTGCCAGAGGGAGAGCCAGGTTCTCTGCCAAGAGAAAGAGCAGGCCCTGGGTTTTATTTATGGGTTTTGTTCAGCTTGTTCAAACTCTATAATGAGGGACTGTCTCTTCATCAAATCTGTCTAATGGGATCTTTGATCTCCATAAGGAACTGGAGCTCAGCGAGGACAGAATCAGCATCAGTAACACGTTATATCTGAACCTCCCCACCGATATAGAAAAGGTGATTCATCCCCAAACTGGGCCATTTTTTTTCAATGAGCTTGCCATTCATGGGAATCAGGTCTAGTTCTTGCTGCTGCAGCTCACATAATTATTAATAAACTGAATGTCTGCATCTAAAACAAGATCAAATCTCGTCTTCTTTTCTAAGAATGACTGGGCAGAGCAGAGCTGGCTTTGTTCTAGCTGAGGGGTAGCAGAGAGCCAAGCCCCAGCAGAGTGAACATTTAATGATGGCTCACACCAGCAGAGTAGGAGGTGCCAGGGACACAGGAGGTGGCAGCAGTGTCACAGCTTCTTCACTTGCATCCTTGTTGGAGCCGAGCTGTGTTGGACTGAGCTGGATCTGTGTTCTGTAGCATCCCCCAGGGTCAAGAGTTGCACAAATGTTTACTGTGAGCAGGGAAAAGAGGTGTGATGGGTAAGGAACGGGAAGAGGACAGAGAATGATCCTTGGAAGGCTCCCTTTTTTCTTCATACAGCGATCTGAGTTCATAATCCCGTGATGGAGCCTCTCGTTCTTAGGGGAGATCAGCACTGCACCCTCCCCGCACAGAAAACTATCACCCACAGGCACAAGTACCCCTCTGGCACAGGGCCAAGACATTTTTAGGCGATTCAGGCTCAGGTGGAGCTCAGCAGCTCCAGCCCCATCCCCTGATGGTGCTTTCAGCCTTCCCAAGGGTGGTGCGGAGCCTGGACCTCCTCCCTCGCTGTGCCTGGAGAGTTCATCCAACACGGACTTTGACGGGCTCTAAATCCACACGTGCAGCTCCACTCCCCTTGGAAATGGGCACGGGTTAGGTCCACGACAGCAAGATTTATTGCAGTGTGAACAGTGGGGTAGAGCGGAGAAAGAACCTTGGGAAAGAAACCTCTGGCTGAATATCTTGATCTGCCTCTTTCTATTATTTCGTTGCAGAGTGTGTATTGCTGAGGCAAATAATTCTTGCAGAAAAATAAGGGAAAAAAGAGTATTTCCATCATTTCACGACTGTTGGTGGAAATTCAGGGAGTAAACAAATTCCTGCCCTAGTGCAGGGGTCATTTAAATGAAGTGAGTCCTGAATTCTGCCCTATGAAAAGGAGCTGTCCTCCACAGCAGGGGCCTGGTGCCCAAAGTGGGATTGCACCTCCTAAAACTGTGAATGTCCAAGGATTGCTCCCAGACAAAAGCCACCAGGGACAAAGAGTCTGTCTGGCCTTGGTCTCCCAGAGGACACCTCTCAGCTGCTGCCAAGACACTTGAGCAGCAGGCTCTCCTCCCTGCGGAGAAGAGCTGTCCTCCAAGGCAAGGCACCTGGTGCCAGAAGTGGGATTGCACCTCCTGAAACTCAGTGTCCAAGGATTGCTCCCAGACAAAAGCTGCCACACGGGTCTGGCTGGCCTTGGCCTCCCAGGGGCCACCTCAGGTCATCAGCCCCTGAGACACTGGGGTGCCTGGTTGACCTCCCTGTGGAAGAGCCATTCTTCTCAGCCATGCATCCCAAAGAGGGATTCTGCCTCCTAAAATTGAGAACATCTCTGACCTGTTTTAATTTATTTCCGAGAAACTGCAGGTAGAATCATTGACTCCTAGAAGAGTTTGAGTTGGAAGGAACTTTAAAGATCATCCAGTGCCAGGGGCGGGTGCATGGGATACCTTCCACTAGCCCAGGCTGCTTCAAGTCCTGTCCAACCTGGCCTCGGACACTTCCAGGGATCCAGGGGCAGCCACAGCTTCTCTGGGCACCCTGTGCCAGGGGCTCAGCACCTTCTCAGCAAAGGATTTCTTCCTAACATCAAATCTAAACCTGCTCTCTTTCAGTTTGAAGTCATTCCCCTTTGTCCTGTCCCTACAGCACCACATGAAGAATCCCTCTCCATCTTCCCTCTAGGTCCCCTTTGGGCAGGTTGATATCTGAGGTGCATCAGAAGAAGGGAGAAAGGCAAATATTGCACTACTCATCAGAAAATCGGAGAGAGTGTGACACAGTTGCCATACACTGAATTTCTAAGTTTGAAGCAAATATTGGGAGATAAATATTTCTTTGAGGGTGGGTTTGTACTGAAAAAAAAAATAATAAACTTGCAGACAAATTCAATATTATATTAAAATAGAATTACAGTTACTAGCTGAAGGGGATGTGGTGGGTGTAGTCTATTTGAATTTTAGAAAAGCATCTGATGCAATCTCTCATAAAATTTTAATCTCAAAATAAATTAAAACTGGCTTTGATATAAGCACAGCTACATGGATCCATAACTGGCTGAAGAATCATAAAAGTAAGAATGAAAAGTGGCATTTACATTGCACCGGAGGAAGTCGTCTTTCTTACTGCAACTCCGATAAGAATAATTGCCCTTATTTATTATCTCCCCAGCAATAGAGAATGGGAAGCATTAGCAGCACAACTCCAGACTAAACAGGAAGGCATATAATAAACATGAACATCGGGAAAGAAGTAATAGAATGATTTTCTGCCCGTGGTGGGCAGTTAGAGCAGGTAAGGTGCTTTAAATTCACGGCTTCGCTTGCTCAGAGGGCAGCTAAGGACCAGCAGTGAGGCAGCTCTCCTGCTCTGAACCCACTGGCAGGAAAGTTTAGTGCTTGTCTTTCACGAGCTTTAATGTGTATGATATTGATGATATTAACAGAGTTATCAGTGTTTTCCCTTAATTGGGTACAGCCTGCGAGAAGGAACCTGCCGTGTCTCAGTAGGAGGCTCTGGGCACTGGTGCCCTGCTGGGGCTTGGGGCTGGACCGTCCCTCAGCCACCTGTGTTTGGGGAAAACTGAACCATTCCCCCTTTTAATGGGTCCAAACTGGATGGGATTAGAGCTGCCAGTAACTTGTTCATACAGAAGATGGATGGATCAGGGAGTGAAAAGCCATTGGTGACTTATCCTACACTGCAGCACCTGGAATTTGGGAGTTGCTTTAGACCTCCTTGCTCTTAGTAATCCATATGCACAAATGAGCCAGTTTGCCTAGGACAAAAAAATTAAAAAATTTCTTCAGAAAGTTCTGGGGAGAGCAAAAATTGAGCTGGAAAGTCCAGATGAGGCAGAAGTAGATATCATCTCTGCCCGGTGGTAATTGGCTTTGAAGACACTATTCATCTGAATTACTCAGTTTGCAAGGGTTTCCATCCATTCCATCTTCACAGAGGAATTCAATATATTCAAGAGTAAAGATGTATAAAGAACTGATTTTTCTGTCATTTGCACAACCCGAATGAAGAAATGTAAAAAGAAATCATTTCACGTCAAGCTGAAGCAATTTATGAAATCCATTCAGGGAAATTAAAGTAAAAAATCTTTCTCATGAAACCAAAGACTTTCATTATCCATTTTTAATTAATTTAAAATAAAATAGATGTCTTGTTGTTATATAATGTAGAAATGCTTCGTTCAAAGGCATCGAGAAAAAATACCCTAGTTTAGATTTTTCTCTGAAGGATTTCTTTTTCCAAAACAATTTCTCAACCCAAAATTTATTCAAAACTTTACTTCAATTAATAGCTTCATTTTTCTGATGGGAAATGTTCAGAGGAAAGCCTTCCCCAAGTTTGGCTGATTCTGGCTGTTCCTGGGTGCTTGCTTTCCTTTGTGTAATGTGATGGTGTGCATGGATGGGCACTGCCTTCTCACAGCTATTTCTGAGGCACAGCATCATCATCCTCAGCACTCAGGAGGGCCAGAAGGGCAGAGGCAGGTGGTGGTGACCCCTCAGTGCCCTCCACAGCAGCATCTTCTCCAGGAACAAGCTTCCACTGCGTGATGGGAGCTAACCCTGCACTGTGCTGGCTGGAACTGTCGCTGACCCTCCTTCCACGTGGGTTTTGGGGATCATTCCTCGCTTTGGATGAGCTGAACAGTGCAGACAGGGTTTGGAAATTCAATCACAGAGAAGATCTCTGCAGTGGAGGTGTTTCAGAGCCTCACTGTAGCCATAGAAGTCTGCTTCAAACTCATGGGGATTTCCATAGAGGTCTTAACTCTTGTCACTCCAGCCTTTCTCTGTCCCAGCCTTCCACTGCATCTTGGACTAAAGCCAGGCTCGTTGTTATTGATGCCACATCCCTGGAAGTGTCCAAGGCCAGACTGGATCGGGTTTGGAGCAACCTGGGATAGTGGAAAATTTTCCCTGCCCATGGCAGGGGGTGGGAATGAGATGGGCTTTCAGGTTCCTTCCAACCCAAACCATTCTGGGATTCCGTGTTTCCACAGCGAGCACGTTCATTAGCTCTGTTCACCTCGATGAGAAGAAAGTCTCTGGGCTCCTGGAGCCAGCCTGTACCTGGTGTGACACCGCAGCCACGTGCCCGGTGCTCCATCTCCCTGCCCCATAAAGCACCGCTTGTCACATCTGGAGCTCCCTGCTCCAGCAGCCTTTACTGCATCCTTCATTTTGATGCCTTGTTCCAGGTTTTAAATAGCTGCGAGTCCCCCATTGCTCATTAGCAGGCTCAGAGAAACGGCTTTTATAGACCCATGTATTAAACAAATAAAAGACGTCAGGGAAACTTAAAAACACATCCAGCTGCTCGCAGATTTACTGCGCCAACATTAAACTCTCATTAAATGTACTTTTATAAGGGGTGGCTTTATTTTTTGACTCTGAATACCTGTGACAGCGGGAAGTGGGGGTTATCGAGATATACTGGCTAATGAGAACATTTATCGGCGCGAGGTTTATTGGGCACATCTCGGTGACAATGCCGAGCACGCCGGGTGCTTTGTGGGCTGTCGCGCAGGAAGGCGCTGCCGGCCTCGCTAACAGGGTGTTTATGAAGCAAATAAACATTTCCTTGCTGTCTGGCTTCTTTGCTTCTCTCCCTGCCCCACAGTCTCTTTGTCTCCTAGGAAGTTATGCTAAACATTTCAGGGCACTAAAAATGTCACTGTTTTATCAAGAGGGTGTCTTCGTGCATCCGGAAGTAACCTTGTCTCAAATCCCACATTTTGAACTCTGAGGTAGGTGGGATGGGGATTTCACAGAAGCACAGAACAGTTTGAGTTGGAAGGGACCTTAAAAATCATTTAATTCCACCCTTTGCCATGGGCAGGGACACCTTCCACCATCCCAGGGTGCTCCAAGCCCCATCCAGCCTGGCCTTGGACACTGCCAGGGATCCAGGGGCAGCCACAGCTTCTTTGGGCACCCTGTGCCAGGGCCTGCCCACCCTCACAGGGAGGAATTTCATCCTAATACCTAATCTAAACCTGCCCTCTGCCAGTTTGAAGCCATTCCCCCTTGTCCTGTGACTACCCCAGCTGGGACTACCAGCTCCCATTAGTCCTGTTCAGAAATAGCTTGAAACCAGATGTTTCTGCCTCTGGTCCTTATTGCAACCAAGGGCAAAGATGCCCCATGAGGTTCATGAGGTTTGCAGAAGGGCTGGCTCTTACCTGGCTCCCACAGCCTGTGCTGGCAGAGGTCTTGATGGACACACCCTGCAGGACAAAGCGGTGACACCTCTGTTGGCACCTCTCCTTCTCCCTCACTGCCGAGGTGCCGAGGCAGAGCAGGGAATCTGCTCACTGCAGCACTTCTACTCATCAGATGCCAGATTGATATGGACAAATGTGAGCAAACCAAATTGGTTTATGACATATTTGAATTTTTATCTGCAACAATAATCCGTTTATTAGTGAATAATTCGGGGTACTAAATACTAAAACCCTATATTTGATGCTGAAAGTCACTGAGCCCCACAGTGCTGGAGGTTGAGGGAGTGTGCTGAGCCAGGCCTGGAACATGCTGGTTGTCTTCTTCATCCTTCAGCTGTGACAGATGAAGTGAGAGCGTGGACAGACCTGCACTCTGACCAATGTGACCATCCTAGTTTTCTGGCAATAATATTTTTTCTAATATGACTCATATATATTCCACTTCTTGTTTCAAGTAAAAAGTGATTTGATGGCAGAAGAAAGCGTTTATGTCTTTGGGGCCCAATATTCTGAATACTGCACAAAAATATACATGCAATTCCTGGCAGTAATTGAGATTTTGTATGCAAATTGGGTCATTCTGTGTGTGTAATTGCCCTTTCAATGCATAATTGCCCGTGGGCAGGTTTTGCAGAAGATCATATCAACTGCCTGTACGGATAAGTCACACATTTTTATTCACTTCAGGAAATGTGCACAAGCAGGAATTTAAAACCAGACACCCAAGAGAGCTGGGGACTTCTTAGCGGTCTGGAAACAAGGAATGTTCGGGCTGTAATCAGCAGGCAGGATTTGGTGAAGATTATAAACCTGAGAAACTGAATAAATATTTGTGATGGATGTCGAGGACATCCCGCGGCACCGGAGGGGACGGCAGGAGCCTTCCTGCGCCTCACACAGGGATCGCTGTGCTGGGAAGGCCTGGCTCACCTTAACCCTTCCTTCTTCTGTGCAGGGGACAAGGGAAAGGCAAATACTCCTTTATTAATTAGCACCCCTTAATCACTCTGTGGGGAGGATGACATTTGGACAGGCATCCCATCCCTCATCCCCTGCGGAAACCTGCTTCTCCATTCGCAGCAGAGAGCAGAGCCTGCAGAGAGTTAAGCCCGTGCTCAACTTTAAGCGTGTTTGTTTTCTGTTCCAATTAATACAAATGCTGATTGCTTAAGAGCTTTGCTGAAAAGGGTCCAAAGCACCAAAATGGCCTAAACGGGAGAGGCATTTTGATATCCTGATTAGAGAAAACCTGTTCCAGGGTCTTCAAGGAATATCTACAGAATTTTTGTGAGCCATTTTCCCTTCCGCAATCTTTCTACCTAAGTTTTAAAGACACTTTTACTGAAGATTTACTGATAGAAACCTTCTACTGAGTGCATTTGATTGCTCCATATTTCAGAAACAATGTGGGAATGGAAAAATCTCTCTCTTTAGGCTCCATTATCTTAGACTCCTATTGTCGGCATGGAGTTATAAAGAACCAATACTACCTTTAAACACCGAATAGCTTAACTGCTCAAAACATAAAATGAAAGCACTAAACATATCAGTTTTGTGTAAAAAACCTGCACTTTTTCCCCTGTAATAAACAAATAGATATATAACAGCAACCAAAATAAACCAGGTAAATGCTTTGGCTCCTCTTCTCGGAGTGCTGGGCTGTAGCTGCTGGATGAAAATCCATCACTATGTGACTTTAGCCTCCACGCTGGGAATGAGGGTCGCTGTCTATTCACAGCCTCCAGTGACAGAGTGGGTCATTTCAAGGGTTAGCAGTGAGGAAATATTGTCCCTGGAATTCGGGTCCCCTCGACAAGGGTGCGTGTCCAGCAGAGCTGCAGGGAGCACAGCCTGCCCTCCCATTTTCTGTTGCAGTCCTGATTGTCCTGGTTGACGATTAAATTCTTCTGGGCAAACCCTGTCTGTTTGTGATAAATTTGATAAGATAAATGATTTTTCTAGACAAAGGAAATGCAAGATATCTCATCTATCTGGACCGAAGATGCCATTTGATATAGTGCCACATGGGAAATTATCAGCTCAGCTGAAAGTGCCGAGAATTTATACAGGAGCTGCGAAGTGGGAACAGCGCTGGCTAAAGGGGAGCCCGTGACAGGGAGCAGCAGAAGGGGAATTATCACTCTGAAGTGAGGTTACCAGTAAACATCCCCGAGGATCAGGAGTGGATCTGAACATATTTCATTTCTGCATTGACCTTGGAAGGGAATGATGAGAGCGACAATGACACTTGGAGCTCACGCGATGGAAGGTGCATCCTCAATGCAAGCCAGGATGGGGCTATTAACTGAGGACTGACCTTGAAAACTGAAGCAATAGAAAAGGGATAAAATACAATAATATATAATGTATGGACGAGTTCTTATGGAGCAGCAGTGAGAATTTCAGCTCTTTGTTAGAAATGACTGAGGATGAGAAAGACCTGAATGTCTTGAATGGACATCACAGGTTAACCATTAAGTGGCAATTATATGGTTTCAAGGAAAAAACAATCAGATATACCCAATTCACCTTTTCAGTTAAGGCTAGAGGTCTAGAGAAGCACTAATTCAATTTTACAAAGGTAGGCCTGACCTCATCAGAATAGTGTGCACAGTTCTCTTCCCCCAAGAGTGAGAGGGAAGAATTCAAACAGTAAATGGTGCCATAAGGGGATTTAGGACAATCAGAGGAATGCAGGGACTGTCCAGCTGAGAGAGGAAAAAAGCACTTAGTTTAGTTAGGTAAAGACTGGGAGTGGAACATGTGGAGGGGCAAACACTCAAAGGAGAAAATTGCTGCTGAAAAGAAATAACAGTGATGGGCACGAGGACAAATGACTTAAATAAGCCAGGAGTTAATTTAGGCTTGAAATTAGAGGAAAATCAATGCAGTAACAAGTGGGGGCAAACCCCTTTAACAACCACATGAAATAAAGCATGAATGGCGTATTACAAAGTTTTTAATGGACTTGGAGGAGGACCTGGGTGTCAGGACCAGGGACATGTTCCTGTGTGGTGTTTTTTGGGGAGAACCGAGAGTTGTGGCTGCAATGTGCTATGTAATGGCAGCCCAGGGGCATGCAAAGATTTCTATCCATAGGGAAGTTTGAGGAATAGCAGCTCATAAAACAGACACCTTTGAAGGTAAGCAAGGGGATTCATGTCCGAGGAAAACTGTTTGGGATTACCATTGCACAGCTGGTTTTAAGCCTCTAAGCCATCCATTGGCAGAGGCAGAGATTGGATTGTGAGAGCTGCCTGCCCTGATTGAGGGCTCTGTGTAGCCAACAGCCCTGATGGGCAGCCTGTGCTCAGCCTCAGAGGAGAGGATACTTACAGAAAATACACATTTTTGCCAAAACTGGACTCTGGTCATGAATGATTCATGAACGGAAAACAAGGCTCCATTCATCAGATAATTTATATGTAAACCACTCGTTCCACCAGCTCCAGAAATAAGCCCAGATCCCCGTAGGTCAGAGCTGCAATGAGCCTCTCGCAGCGGGAAGGATGCTCCGCTGGTGCTGCCCTGGGCTGTGTCCCCGTTAGCCTGGCACCAGCCCCTCGGTGGCAGGGCAGGAGCTGGTTATGCTGCCCATCAGCGTGGGCCTTCCTGGCTGCCAGCAGCTGCTGCCCAGCCTTTGCTGGGTCTGCTCACCTGGGGCAGCCTCTGTGGGTGCTGAGCTCGCTGCAGGAGCTTTGATTTGAGGGGTGATGGCAGAGCTCACTGAAATCCGAACGCCAAAATCCTTGTTCCCACCATGATTGGGCTGTGCTGGGTGGAAGGGGAACATGGGTGTGCTGATCTCACATCTCCTGCAGTTTGCTGGGGCTGAAGGAGGCTCTCAAGGTCTGCCTGCAGACCTGCTCATGGCAGAGATCAAGGGCAGTGGCACCCAAGCACACTGAGTAAAACCAGAGTATTTTCACAGAAGTTTAAGGCTGGGGGCTTAAACCACAGCCAACATTAATTTCTGTGCTCATGTTAGCCTCACTGATGTCTGTTCTTGCTAAAATGCAGTCCAGGGTCACCACAAACTTCCCACACCTCTGCAATTAACTGCACTTAGAGAATGAGGGGATAAGAGACCTCACCTCTCTCTTGGTGTTTGCCATGGCCCTGCCTAAGATAGCCCCAGCCTTATGGAGCTGGGTAATCACTCCAAAAGGTTAGTCCTCCCTCATCCTTCCTGAGGTGTGTTTGTGAAGCCCTGGCTCTGTCTCTTCACTTTCCATGTGATGTAAGCATTTGCCTGGTTGACTAGCAAACAAAAAATAACTTTCACTAGTGAAAAAAAGCTAACCTCCACTAGTATTGATCTGCCAGTTTAGTTGCAGACAGTCCTGAACCTGCTGCAGAACGTAACAGAGAGCAGAAATACATTTCACCTGCAAGTAAAGGGCTTGGAACCTGTGGAATTTAACTGCATGTGTTCACCCACCTCCACTCACCTCGTAGCAAGCAACTCTACCAATCAGCTTTTTGAAACCTTTTTATTTATAGGGAATTAGATGAGATGGACAGTTGGTCTGACCCAGTAGTGCTGCTGTTATTTGTTTATTAGAAATAGGCTGAGTTAATAGCAATTTTATACCAGCTTCCAGCTGGAGCTGCTCCAAGGCTGTGGAGCTGCAGAGTGATGAGACCAGGGGGGACACACATTCCTGGTGAGAGTCTGGCTTCCCTTCTGCATTGCTGGACCTCCAGCAGGATTTTGCAGAAGAAGCAAAAAGTCTTGTAATATCCCTGGGCAAACCAGACAGATCTGTTGCCCAGATCTACCTGTAGATCATCTGTGTTGGATGTAGGAAATGAGCCAAGAGGCTTTATGGGCATTAAGAATGGGAATGTGATCACTCTGCTTCCTGCTGGCCTTGGAGAAAAGCATGTGAGGTGACCCAGTGTGCGAGCTGAGCCCTGTTGGGAAGGCAGAACTCCTGTCCTCAGCGTTGTGTGCAGGTTGTCCTGCTGGAATCGGCAAAATCCAGCTCACAGGGCTCCCCGCTGGGACTCCAGCTTGTGCTTTGTGCCCTGCCCCTCCCCGAGGCTGCTCCTCTGCCACGGCCTCCTGGTTTTCTGCAGAGAATTGTGACTTTTCCATTCCCTTTGTGCTGGTCTCTTGCCTGTGAGTACAGACACCTTCAAAATGTCTCACCTCACAGGTTTCCTACTTATCTGGTTTTCCTACTCTTGCTTCCTAAACTGCTTCCCTTTGCATCCGCCCTTCCTTAGGCCTCTTGCTATCCTCAGCTTTCCCTTCACAGACTGGCTCCTTCCTCCTCTGGTACTTCCAGACCTTCCCTGCTCTATCCATCCCTCCTGCCCACCCGTTTATTTTTAGCTCTTTTCTCACACCACTGCATTGATTCCAGCCCTCCCCAGCAATTTTTAAAAGGCATCCTGTCTCCAGCCTACCTTTGCATGTAGCTTATACAGTCAAACACAAAAAGTTTTCTCCTCTGAATAGAGGGTAAATAGAGTTGGAAAGGGACCTCTTAGACACGTCCGTCACATCTTCTTTTGGCTGTCCAGATGTGTGCAGATGTGTTGACTTTCTTCTTAGCAAACACGTCAGACTGTCTGCTACAGATAACTTCAGAGATCTGGTAATTCCCTGAATTTTTAGAAGTAAATTTTATTTGCTATCAAGGGTTTCTATGGCATTTGCTGTCAAAGCTATTTCATATCTGCCTGTATCCACTATGGATTTTCAGTTTCCACATTCATATGTTAAGAGAGAAATGAGAAAAGCAAAAATGCCCTTTTTGATGCTGATCTACAGAGTTTCAATCACCAAGTATTTCCTTTTAAGATGGTAGAGGCAGTGACCATATTCTAATTCACAGCATTATTTCCTCTCTGAAATTTTCACAGCACAGGAGATTGTTGCTGCCAACACATGCCAAGAAGTTTGTTAATTGTCATCCCTACCTTCCAAAGCTGTTACTGAGCTTGAAACCGCTGCAGTGATTGCTGAGCTTGTTTGCAACATGAATATTACAAGTATTTTCCCCACAGTTCTGCATTGCCTTCTGGTCCTCACTTCAGTGTTGGCTAAGCTGTCATTTACAGGAGTGATGCTGTCATTACAATATTTGATATTTTTCTGAGTGTAGCTGTCGTTGAAAGCACATTATGTACTTCCCAAGGAAACTTGCTATTTGCTTCTCGCCGCGAAGTCGGTGGCACTGCCAAGCAGCAGGGGTGGGCAAACTCACCTGTGACTTCAGCATGGCTGGAGCAGCAGGCAGACAAGCTGCCACTGCTTCACCCTGGCCCTGGGACAGCCCCTGACAGAGGCACATCTTTTTTGTGTTGTATTACACCTCTAGACATCCCAGATGTTCTGCAACAGGCACTGGTGAGTGCTTTTTGCAATCTAGGCACTACTTGATGGTAATTCCCTGAGCCTAGAGGCTGGGCTGTTGATTACTGTGGTTTTTTTTTAATTACAATTTATGCTGTTTTGATTTGTTCAGATGGTTTATAGAAACACAGAATCATTTAAGTTGTGAAAGCCCTCTAAGGCCATGGAGTCCAACCACTAACCCAGCACTGCCAAGCCCACCACTAAACCAAGTGCCACGTCTCCACATCTTTTACCCATCACAGAATCACATGTTCTTGTAGGTCAAACCACAATACTCACCCTACCTGTCCCATAGCCAAGTCCCCTAATTTGCTGAGAAAGACACTGCAGAAGACCTCTCCAGTTTACCAGACTTTTTCTCTGTCCCACTGAGAGATTTTCTTTGCTCCTTGCAGGGCTTTGCTGGCTCCAGGTTTTGCAGAGCAGTCACAAGTTTTCCTCTGTTCTCCCATTCCAGCACATATCCTCATTCCAGTAACACTGATGGGCTTCAGCTTTGGGAAAACTGCTATTGAGTCTTCTGTGTACTGTTTTTCGAAATGCTGGAATTTTATTTGCCAAAGCCAACAGTTTCATGTAGTTTCTGTCTGTTTGCTGCTTTCTAAAAGTCCACTTAACTTTTGCTTTTTGCTATTAAAAATCTTCCTTTGTTGATCCCTGAGAGGGCTCCAGCATCTGTAACCTGACCATATAAACTTTGGTGAACATTTTCCTCTCATTTCTTTGAGAAGCCACTTTGCCTTCATGATCCATCTCCTTCCCCTTGTCTTGCCTCATGTGGCATTTTCCAGCATTGTTCTTTGTTTTATGAAGAATTTCTGCTGCTTTTGTGAGGATATTTTGGAGAAGCTGATGGTGCTATTTCAACCCTCTCACACACTCTCTAGATGACCTCACCTACCCTGACTTTAGGTTCATTTACGTGTAAACTGGCAGTGGCTGGTACTGCTTGATAATATCCTGCAAGAAGTTGTGTGACCTGTAAATCAAAGCCTTTAGCACCTGATTTATTCTTCAGCTCAAATTGAAATTGATCCTGTGCTTGTCTTACAGCTTTCACTGTCAGTTTGGTTAATGAATTAGGATTTTATTTGGGTCTGTAGTTTAGTCCCATGCCTTTCCATGCAAATTGTGATTCCCTCTCCCCTCACTCAGTCCGTAGCAGTGGTGGTGCTGCAGCTGCAGCTGATAGCAGGGTAAATGTCACCAATACCTCACCGTTTGCATTTTCATAATCAGGTCTGCTATTTGATTGCTTTTCCTCACAGTGGTTGATTTCTCTCAGCTGAAATCTCCCATTGTTTGGAGGAAGTCATGCCTGGGTTTTCATTAGAGGCTGGAGACAGCTCCAGACCTGACCCTGCCTGCGCTCCCCGTAGCTCTTTGTAGGTGTGTGACGGTGGATAAATTACAATCAGCTCACTGGAAACCTGGCTGTAAGCAATTCTTCTGACATGCAAATTGCTGAAGATTATTGGTTGTGTAGACACTGTACTAACACCAAATCATCCTCACAACCTAAATATTTAAAGTGCAAACTGGCACAGAGGCATTGCTGCTCTCAGCAGGACTTCGCTGCCTAGAACGGAGTGCAGCTCTGGAGAAGCACCAGCTGATATTATATTTATTGTTTTATGGACCTGAGGGCTCATCATAGGTCCTAGAGGTTTTTCCAGTGCAACTTCCTTGATATTTGCCTGCATGCTGGGATCATAGGAATTCTGCTTCTCCCTGGATGTGTCTCACTGTACATTCTCCTGGCTGGTGTCTCTGGTGCTCGGGCAGCCCCACACCCCGCAGCTGGGAGGTGCAGTTTGTCTGTTCAGCTCTTGCAAGAGTCTCAGGAACTGAGCCCATGACATAAACCTATAAAATTCTCTAAAATCAAAGACATTCTTTCTGTGACTTCATGAATTCTCAGGAGGAATTGCTGCCTAAAATAATCCAGTGGCACCCAGCCAGGAGCAAGTAGCACAAATCAAGCCTGATTACCTCAAGTTAGAGACATAGAAGTAATTCCAGAATGGTTTGGGTTGGAAGGGACCTTAAAGCTCATCCCATTCCACCCCCTGCCATGGGCAGGGACACCTTCCACTATCCCAGGCTGCTCCAAGCCCTGTCCAACCTGGCCTTGGGCACTTCCAGGGATCCAGGGGCAGCCACAGCTTCTCTGGGCACCCTGTGCCAGGGCCTCCCCACCCTCACAGGGAACAATTTCCTTCCCAATATCTAATCTAAATCTCTCATCTTTTTGTTTAAAGCCATTCCCCCTTGTCCTTTCACTATCTGCCTGTGGAAAAAGTCCCTCTCCCTCTTTACTGCGTGCAGGGAAACTCTCAGTCATCTGAAGAAACTCCTGTAAAGCAGAGGCAATGTGCTACAAAAGTTATAAAAAAGGGTGAAAGCTGAAAGTCGTGTTGGGATTGGTACCAAAACTTCTGTTTTGCTCTAGGGCTGAAGTCCCACACTGAACTGATGATAACCTTGGATTTCCTGCATCCAGTAAATATCCACAGGGGAGAGCAGCATCCCTGCCAGCCTCCTCCTTCAGACCACTGATTGAAAGACTAAGAGTGGACCCACTGCTGAACCTCAGTGGCAGATGCTTTGAATTTCAGCCCTGGGAGCAGCAGAAAGGCTTTCCCTGGCTGCCTCTGCTGTACCTCTTCTGTTGGTAATTTTCTTTCCCGGTGTTTTGAAGTGCCCCCTTCTCCCACCCCCCAGGGAGTGTTAAATCCCGACGTTCCAGTCGAAGCTGTGTGTGCAGCATCTGCTCTCCTCCCCCTTGGATCACATGCACGGCCTCTATTTATAGCAGGAGCAAATTTTTGTTCTTATGCATCATTCCAGCCAGCAGAAAGCAAAACAGAAGGAGAAGCTGATGCAGGAAAACGTTCCCTCAAGTCAGATTTGCAACAGAGAAAGGAGCAGCATCTTCCTGCCCTTTGCAGTGCCCTCACACCCCACAGTCTCCATCCAGAATCCTCCACTGGCCACTGTGCCATGGCCAAGTACCTCCTGGAGGCCACCAAACCACAGTAATGAGCACATTCAAATTGAGCCAAGTGTATTTAGTTTTTAGAAGACTGGCATAAGTCATCTTTATTGAATATAATTTAGTTTTAACATATTGCTCTGTGCTTGAGTTATTATCTTCACTGTGCTTGGAGAAATAAATTACATTGAAGCCTTTATTTTTGACCTGTGACATCAATACATGCCATGGACAGATTCCAAAATCTTATCAGCTTTGGCATGGCTATTAAATTACAGTGGTGAACAAACCTCTTTAGAAATGAAAAATGCTTTTGGAGCTTTGACCTTTTACATTTCAATTCGTGAAGAGCCCAGTGCAAATGGGAAATGCTGATCAAAATCCAGTTACTTTAATCTTCCGGGGTGTCCTTTCTGCAGAAGAAAAGAACAAAATGTATCTTCTTGCTTTGTAGCCCTTCAGATCTTGACACCAAACTTTGCCTGCAACTCTGAGATTTGGTGGAAGCAGAGCTTGAAAGCACAGAACGTGGCACATCAGCCAGAGTCGCAGAATTTCCGCAAAGAAACCCACCGGGAGATCAAGGTGTTAGTCAGAATTGGCCAAAGGCACGCAGCCATTCTGCTGCACACGGGCTGTGTTCGCTGCTGCTCCAGGAGGATGTCTGAGGATCTGCAATATTTTTACCTCTGTTCCTCTTCCCTGAGACTGCACTGAGGCTTTGTCTGTCTGAAAGATGAGGAATTGTACCCAAACTTGTATTTCATGTGCTCTTAACCCAAGTATTAAAGTATTCCGAAGCCAGTACGCCAAGATTCGGGTTGTTTTCTCACTTCTCCCACTGCCTTCACAGAACCTTTTTCCCTTTTTTAAAAAATTCTGCCTTATTCCTCATGCAGCACATGGTGATGGGGAGTGACACCGGGGTCAAAGGACACAGCTTAGGAACGATATTGCAGAGCTCTGTGCCTCACTCGGCTGAGGAAGCTGCAGGGAAAGGTCTGTAGCCAAATGAACCAGGTTACAGAAATATTACTCACTTTACCTAAAATCTTTAACTTCCCTTGCTCTTTTCAACCATGTGAAGCACAAGGTTTAGGTGCCTGTGCTCGTGGGGTAAGGATGAGGGTGTTCCCAAATCTCCACAGGCAGCTGGAGACATCACACAGTGCATGGCTGAGGCACCTTTAGAGTGGGGCTGAAAATTCATTCCTTTCTCCTCAGTCCTCTGGCTATGCTTGCTTTTTCAATATTATTTAATAGTGCCTCATGTATTCCTGACAACTTTTGGAGAGAGAAATTTTTTTCCTACTGCTGATGAGAACAAAAAGCACAAGTTACACTGAAATTAAAGAATACAGCTGGACAAAGACCCAGCCGTTCCTTATTAAGCTTTAATTGAACTGCAGCACTACAGAGAGTCAGAGGAGTTTCTGGGTTGTTTGTGATGTTTCAAGAGAGTAATTCCACCCTAGGACATCCATCAGCAATGCTCATTTATATTCCACTTTAATCCCATATTACCTTTTCAGAGCCAGGGGAAATCTTGACATCCCAAAGAAGGGACAAGCCAGTTTCTTTTGCTGAATCAGAAAATAGGGATGGGCTCAACAGCCTGGGGCACAGAAAAGTCCCTGGAGCTGAGAATGTAGAGAAGATAATTGAGTTTACTGATGCACCAAATGGGATTAACATTTCTAAATGAGTAATTATGGTCAATAAATTCATCAAGAGCAAGTTGGATGTTAATTTTTTGGTTTTGGTATATTCTAGGTACCATGTTGGACCTAAATGATGGACAGCAAGTGGTTAACAAGTCTGCAAGGCTGGTTTGCTGGACAGAGAGCTAAAATAAAGCACCGTGCTGCAGGAAAACCTAATGTATGTTAATTGAATGCCAATTGATTAAACATATTCATTGAGGTTTCACATCTAGGTCATAAGTAATCTATCTATTACATACTTGTTAAACCTCATTAAATAATTGCCTAGTGGTATTTAACATGCAATAAGTATCCCCTGAAATTCAGCTAAAATGTATTCCCGCGTTTGCTTAGGAACTCGCCCGAGTGAATCGATTGAAGATTTAAATAAAAGGGATCTGCTGCACGGTGGTGTGAGATATCCCAGTAAGGCTGCTAAAAGACACACAGTATCTGCACAATTATCCATGTAATTCCATGCAGAGGGAAAGGATTAGCCACTACAAAGCTGTGCTCAGGGATGGAGAGCTGGAGTCTGCAGGACAGAAGCAGAACAGGAGAGACGCTGGAAGAGTTTTCCCAAGGTATACGGCCTCGGAGCTGCAAATTTTACTTTTATTTTCATAGGTGAAAAATGTTTGCTACAAATCTAAATGTTTATCCCCAGGTACAGGGCTCACTTGTTGCTGGTGAATTATTAGCACCGTCTTGCAGTTCCAGGCTCTGGAGCGAAACAGCTCCAGTCACCTCACAAACATAAATTAAAGACTCGTGGGGTCTGTGGGAGGCAGCCACTTTATATCATCCATTGCTCATCGAAGGCATAAGCAAACTCAGGCACCAAGTTTAAATTATTTGCCTAGGCTGTCTCGGGAAAATTGATGGGGAACATCAGCCAGAAAATTCAGACATATCTACCTCTCACCTCCGGCTGCGCCAGGTAACTCACGGCGAGCGCTTCAGCCCGCCTGCGCAAACTGCCCCTGCTCCTGCAGAACAGACACTGCACCACAGCCTGGAAACTCCCCACTCCCCTTATCACCACCCTCTGCAGCCGGAATTAACAATGAGCAGCAAACTAAAAACNCCCCCCCCGCCAACAAGCAAAAGTAAAAACACCTTTATCAGCTACAGCCTAATTTTTGATGGATCACTGAGACGTCTGCTTGTGGCACAAATGAGCAGCCTGTGCAATTCATGGTGCTGCCTCTGCTGCTCGGGATGTTGGAGCAGACCCTTGGCAGGAAGGTTTTGGTCCTCACAGGATCTTCCTGGAGGGCCCCTCTGAGCCCCAAGGCAAGGGGAAAATGGCCATTTGCCTCCTCACTCCTCTGAGCTCTTCCCAGTCACCAGAGAGTGCTGGGGGCATCCAGCTGGAGATGACATCCCACTAGCACCTCTCCCATCCCACACAGACCTGATCTTGTAATTAAACCACTTTAATCATCCCGTGGAGCAATTCAGACCGGTTCCTGAGAGACCAGAGAGACAGAAGTGTGACAGTGACTAAGAACCCTAAATATCTAAGGTGTTTTTTTTTTCTGTGACACATCTGATATTTTACAGACGTGAGCTAGAAATGTTGCTGAAACCTGCTGATTTCCCCACTCCAGCTTTTTAAAAATTTTTTCAAGATTGTCGGGAATTTCTAGCCAAAACTCTAGTCGGAGGATGAGAGCAAACACACGGGGGAGCACTTAGACTGCAACAGCCAGAGTACTCCATACACCCAGCTCGGGTACCTGACACGACCATTTCAGTGGAAAACCTGGCTTTTCAAAAACCCCATTTGTTCTGAAGAGTTCACCATTTCCCAGAAACCAAAAGTACCACGTGGAATTTTCTGAATGCCAGGACCACAGGGTGACCCACTCAGTCTCTCTGTGCTAGAAAAGAGGAGCACTTCTAGAAAGAGTCGGTATTCTCAACAACAAAGAAACTCTGAATTTTGAAGCCTGCCTCCACTAAATGCCTTTTCTAAAATTTTACTCACAGCTCTAGAGTTGGAAATTTCTTTCAACAAGCCTTTGCATTTATACTGGGTTGCCTGTCTGCCTAATCTTCGATGTCCAGCTCAGCAAACTCCCCTGTTTGGAAAGGTATCTCCTAAAATACAGATTTGAGACTTAAAAGAGGGTGTTTAGTGTGTCCACCATTTGAGCGAAGCACTTGGCCCCCAAAATAAATTCCCTGTATTTGCAGAGTTTTTGTCATGTTTGCACAGTAAACATTTGTGAAATCGATTTAATGGTTTAATTTTTCCAGTGCTTGTGAAGATAGGTACTTCAGGAACATTGCTTAATACACAGCCAAAGCATAAACCCAGCCACTAAACAGTGTTATATAATTAAATTTCTATTTAATGGTGTTTATGCTTCTGTTTTGAAGCTGGAAATGTGATATATGCACACACTTCATAACAGGTGTGTTGTAATGTTATTAGCAGGCAATGATGCTAACGCTTCGAGTTCCTTTAATTTGTGCATTATTAAAGAATCCTTGCCTCATTCTCACATAACAGATTCCAGAATTACCTTCACAGAGGTAAATACCACAATGCTGGAATAACTACTGCCTCTTTGCAGCCATCAGCTCTGCCACAAAGCTCTCTGTAAGACACAGGTGCAGCACTTCTCCATCCTCCCCAGCCTTGCCCACAACTCAGTTCGTGTTTAATAGGACCCAAGAGAGAGCAGAGACAAAGAAAAAGGGTTTTTATGCACATACTCACCAACACAGCAAGGAAATAGCACAGGAGGTAACATTCCTCTGGCTCTTGGCTGGAACAACAAAGGGTTCTGAGGCTGAGGAAGAGTGTGGCTGAAGGGAGAGGAAGGCAGGCATTTTTATTACCTGGTAAAGTGAGGAGTTAATTGAAAGGAGTAGCACATTTCACTTATTTATATAATTGGTTGTATTTTAATGTCAATATGTTTGGTAACCCTCCAGAAATGAGATAAAGGTCTCACAGGGAGCACCCTCAGACACCAGGGACATAGAACTTTCAGCATGTATGGGATTATGCAGGTGATGAGTCCTGGGGTCCTTGGGATCATGGAGTCATGGAATATTTTGGTGGAAAAAGCCCTCTAAGATCATGAGGTCCATCCATTAACCCAGCACTGCCACGTTCACCACTAAACCATGTCCCCAAGTGCCACATCCACACATCTTTTGAGCACTTCCTTGGAAGTCTACAGGCAGGCTTTTGTGCCTACACACCCCTGGCTGCTCCTAAGGCTGTGTTTATGAATATTTCCAAATGGACAATAAAAATATCTGTTTTTCTAGCACTGATGCTTATTTATAGTCAGCAGGGTTAATGGAAAATTGTTATTATGATGATTTAAGAATGGATTTTACAGAAAAACCAGAAGGATCTGGTGGCACTTTCCTCACGTGGTTAGAGAAAAAGACCTTTACATTATTTTTGCTGTGGGTGGGTTCAATATCCTTAACAAAACAAGGTCGATATCATGATCTGCATTGTTCAAATACGAAAACAGAGCCAAAGTGTGCCACTTCTCTGGGGTTATATGCAATGCAGTGTCACTGTGTGGTGATGGAGTGGCAGGTACATCACAGGTGTGAATTTCTCATTAGGAAATACCTGGAAAGCAACAAGAAACGATACTCACTTTAATCAAATAAATGAGCTAAAAATATGGTGGTGATAAAAGGCTGTTTAATCTGATCTCATGGACAAAACTTCACTGTGCTGTAAAAAATAATAATCATTTCTCTCCAGCCTATTGCACTTCTTTGTGTTCCTGCAGCAGAGCGGAGAGAGCAGGAGCTTTCAAAAATTTCCATCTGCAAGGAGGTTTTAAATAGTCTCACACAAACATTTCTTGGGAGAGTAAGCAGCTGCACGGGCACCAGTTCCCTTGTGAAGGGGAGGGGAATGACAGTGTCAGGGCAAGGCTGGCGGTGGGATGCTCCAGGACCTGTGAGCCAAAATAAGGATTTCGACAGCCAAAGGCATCAGTGAAATTATAAATCATTTCAGGAGTCTCTTAAAGAGCTGGGTGGAGTGCATTCCAGGGATCAGCTCAGCTCAAGGAAGCAGAAGGTGAAGCCTAGAAAAAGGAAAAAAGGAAACAATTTAAACTGCTCGTGTGTGGAGTCGATCTTAAATTAACTGTAAGGAGTCAGGAGAGCAACAAGGTGTCTTTGCCAGCAAGACATCTCTTCACTGAGAAGTGGTGGCCAGAAAAGCAAACAAAATGTTCATTTGCATTAAGAAAAAGCTCGAGGAAAGCAGAGAATTATTCCTTATCTTTAATATGAAGTGACACCACACCATGGATCCTCTGCTCATCCTCTCTCTCCAGTCTTATGGGAGTAGAGAGTAGAAATAAAACAGGTTTGGGGAAGGCAATGAAAATGATTAAGTGAATAGAAAGCTGAAGTGTGTGGAAAGATTAAAATATTAGAACTATATATCTTAGACATTAGAGGAATAAGGGGTGATGACAGAGAGAAATAAAAAAATAGCGAAAGTGATGATAGAGATATAAAAAATAGCAGAAGGTTTAAAGAAGGTAAGTCAAGAACTCCTATGCCTTGAGCAGGAGGTGTATAAGACGAAATTGAAAATCAATAGTTTAGACTTTCTTTACACACTCAGTGATGCTCTAGAGAAGACTGACATCTGTATAAATTGTGGCCAAGTGTACATTGGGAACAGGAACCTGTAACAGGTAAGAACCGTCACAGTCCTGAGCTCAGCCCGGCCGTGAGTTCTTGCAGTCTGAATGATCGGAAGGTGTCTCAGTTCATTAATGGATTTACTGCATCTGCTCCTGAAGCAGCAGGCAGAACGACTTCCAGAGAAAAATACAGAGATCAGGGTTGTTTTTTTTCTTTTTCTTTTTATTTCTTTGGAATTAATGAAGTAGAAACCTCTCTCTGTGAAATCTACAGCAACAGGAATTATGCTCAGTGCGTGTGTCAGTAGATATCTGAGATGCGTTCCAGACAGACACCACACCTTCTCCAGCAGACTGTTCAAAGTGCTACAAGATGACGAAGAACAGATTTCTAAGACATTTCCAGAGCTGTCCAGAACAAAATCAAATGACTCTGTGTGGATCAGTTCAGCCAGTGCTGGGAGAGGGGAGCTGACAACACATCGGGTGCCATGGCCCCGCTCCAAGCCAGGACAAGGTTGGGCTTCTCAGGGACAACACCAGAAATCCTGTGCCCAGCCTCATCCCAAGGGCCCTGGACAGCTGCCCTGATTTTTTCGTGCTGAAAGAGAGATGGGAGACTGATGGGAGGCACTGCCATCATCTCAGAATGTAAAGGTGGTCCTACTCTTCGGCGTTTACTATAAAGTGTATTTCACTGCGACAACAGCACTCTGGGCTGGGCATTTCCAGGGAATTGTTACACTTCTCCAATGGTTAATCACTTGGCTTTTGGCCTCCTGCCTTATAACTCTGTTTGACACGTCCTATAATTACTACTTGGAGTGTTTTATTACTTAATTATGCAATCAGCTTTTGCTATTTAACATGCCATCAGTCACTCCCCACCAGCCCCCGATATCCCCCCAAACAAGTTTCCCTTTTCAATCACATTTCTTAAAAATTTTCCCCAAAGCAAGGAACTGCCGAATTGGTGCTTTGATGAATAAGGTGTAAAGTTTTCCAGTGTACAAAATCCTTGCCTATTTTCTGTGTCTCTCCCACTCCTCCACTCCTGAGCCCTTTGAATTCAGGCTGTGATAATATATGTAGTCACATTTACCAGTGCTGGCAGAAAGCAGCCAGAGCACCTCATCCTTTTTACTACATCTCCTAAAAACAAATTAAGACTCCACCAGACAAGCTGTTGGCTTGTGTGAACATCTGCCTGGCACTTTGTGGGCTGCTTGCAGAACACTCCCAAGCCCTGAACCACGTCCTCCTATGGATCAGTGGCTCAGCCCTTTCCACCCAGTGCACGTTTGGTGCAGTCATGAAACATCCCAGTACACTTTAAAGACCAGGTTTAGTGCTGTTGTGTCACTGGAGGAAGACAAAGAGAACATTGCCATGCCATTCAGGAGGGTTTGGGTTTGGGGAAGAGCTCTCAGTTCCTTACTACTCCTTATTCCATGGTCCTCCCATCAGGAGAAGCAAGGCTGGGGTTCTGCAGCGGTTCCTGGAGGCAAAGAAAAACCACAGTGAAAAATAATTTTAAACCAACTTGGTTGTCATCCCCAGTGCAAGGGTGTGTTGATTTATGACAACCTCCCAAAGCTGCCCCCAGACTGTTTGACAGCCCAGACAGACAGAGATTCTTAATGGCATGAAGTGCAGACCCGTCCCCTTCCAGCTCCAACATCTCCCCTGCACCAGGACCACGGCTCCACATAAATCTGCTGTGCCTGTGCCAGGGGAATTGTCTCCCGGCCTCCTGCAGCTTGTAAGGGCTGTTTCAGGAGATAGAATTAGTACCTTGATGCTCGGTATTGATCTCTGTTTGATTTATATTCCCTTGATCTGATTTTCTCCTTGGCGTCATGAGTATAAATCAAAAGTAATGCCCACAAGAGTCAGAAGTTACGCTGGCTTTAAACTTGTGTAAGTGAAATTGAGGTGCCTTAACTCCAGGCTTTTCTGGTGAAAAGGGAGGGCAGAGTAAAAAGATCAGCTGCCTGACTCATGGGAATACAAAATAGCCAGTCAGTGTAGGATGCAGTCTTCAGCCATTCCTTTATTTTATTTCCTGAACCTGGATATCAGGTGAAAGAATTCCTGGAGTCTCTTTCCTAGAGTTAGTGTTGAAACATCCTTGTCTGCAATAGCCAGCAATCCTCTCTTTTGGACCTCCATGTGGGAGCTGAATTAAAATTTCCTTGTGGGATGTGAGGAGGAATCTTAGGAGGGACAAGAAATGTACTTTTGCAGTGTGATTTCCAATGCGTGACCATTTCGTGTTGAGTCATTCAGATAAAAACCCACAAAGACACCAAAACTCTGTAATCAGTTTCTATTTCCAAGGGAGTCTTCGATGGCCATTCATGGTCATATTCAAGGGATTGATATGGCCTGGAGATTCTCTTTACAAAATTTGGTGCATCCTTCTAAGACCACTCTTCAGATGTCCTAAAATATCCATTAATTTATCCTGAAACTCCCACATGCTGAAGAGCTGCTGAGTAATGGAAAGAGGAGGAAGAGTGGTCTGCATGCACTATAATTCTTCATTGTGGCAGCTGCAGAGAGGGTTGAGAGAGGTCTGGGGGGATCAGGCTGCATCCTCACGGAGTGAAAGTCCACTCCAGGTAATAGAACTGGTGTGAAAAATTTATAAAGGAGAAAGCTTCCAGGGGGTCCCCTGGCAGCAGCCCAGAGGTTCTGATGTGACTGATGGAAAAAGTAAATGTATCTGAGCAAAGGCCAGGGACCATAAAAGGCTTTGTAGAGAAAATGGACCCCCTTAATTAAGTTCTGTGTGTTTTTGCATAGCTGGGAGGCAGAAGTGCTGGCCTGTCAGGAGGAGCCGTACAACCTGCTCCTCTTTATTTCTCCTTCGTGACCAGGTATTCTCCTGCACCTCCCTCTGGGCACTCTCTGACAAGGCACAGGGTGGAATTTAGTAGAGGTTTTTGTAAAAATTTTTTTTTTTTTTAAAACCCAACAGCTAAAAAGCAGGTACCTGTGGGTGTAGAGCCAATTATTCATATACTATCAGTGCTGCCATAGCTTGCTTAAATTTAATTTAAATATAAATGGTCTACATTTACAACACTTGCTTGGGGAATCATCCCAGCCTCTTTCAGTCCTTTGCCTTTAAATTATTGACTGTCATGCTTAGCCCTCAAGTGAAGGAGTAAAGCTGTTAAAGGCATGCATTTGCATGCCAATGGTCTGAGACCACATCAAACCCAGCTCAACGGATTATTTTGAGGTTTTGTCTGATTTTATATTTGTTACACCACGCTTTGAGAGAGCCCTGCTGCTGGGCTTCAACGCTCCCGGGGGAAGGCTCTCCACACTCAAAGACCACCTCGGGGCAGGAGGCAGCAAACCAGGGAGCACCTGCATGAGCTTTTTGCAATATAATCCAGCAAGCATCATCTCATAGCCTTGGGGAAAGAGAAGGGAATCAATGCAGGCAAAGCAATGGCTTTTCAGTTTGTTGTCAACACACTGTCAGCTCTTTCTTGTATTCCCTGTCTTCTGTTAATGACAAAGGGAAAGGGAACTGATGAGGGATTGGGTTTTTTGGGTTTAAGCCTTGCTGCAGCTCACGTGAGCGAACACGCACACGCGGCACCGTGTGAGGGGTGTCAGCAGCGGGCTCTTTCATTTCAACGACGCCTCATTTCTTAGGGTAAATAATAAACACGTCTGCTGAAATTCCAAAGAGCTTCTGGGATTAGTTGTAGTCTCTGCTGGGAAACCAATTACTCTCAAGCTCCAATGCTCTTTCAGATTGCAACACTTGCTAAATTGGGTTCAGGGAGCGCTGGGTGGACAAAAAGGTGCATGTTTTTGTTATTCCATATCAGAGCGTTCCTGTGTGTCCTCAGACGAAGAGGGGAGGATAGAAAAAAGCCATTTCCCTCCAAACACCAGACTCCATCTCCATGTGACATCAGACAGAACAGAAAGAGGTGCAGGGACAAGAGGAGATTTGAGATGAGTTTTGCCCATCGCCGCAGGATGGAAATACGAACGGCTGCCTTTGATTAATGTATGCCCAAGGTCACACATGCAACTGTAACAGTCAATAGCAATCAGATTAGGGTAATGTATTATTCAGTGTTTAGGATGGTGCATTTGTATAGCGCCCGTGAGGCAGCTTTGATCCCCTTGAAATGTTTCCTGAATGCCATTTGGGAATGCCACAAAGCCCAGGCAGCACTGTGCCATCTCCAGCTCACGTTCCTCCTGTCAGCAATGCATAATTATCCACCTCTGCTGCTCCTCCTGCATGGACACACACTTGGATTTAATTGGTCTGCAATTGGTTACCAGCCTGACTTTTTTGCCCCTAGGTGTTAGGGAAGTAGGGGAAATTATAAAAAGTAATGCATTTAATTGAAGGTCCCAAGTGCTTTACAAATACTGCTTCATTAGGCCTTGCTATAAATTGGTGATAGCTTTGGCCAGATGTAGTCCTGGCCCATGGATGAGCATGCAGTGCCCTGTAGGATGCAGCACCACTCTGTGGGTTCAGTAGATAATAGTACGTAATTTATACTTTATTTATCAATCTTGCCCTCTAGAGCTTTTAAATAATTTTCAGCTCCCTTCATATTTTGAAAAGATTTTTCTAAACAATTCTACAAATAATTTCTGCATTGGTTTCCTTTTTGTTGTTTGGTTGTTTTTTTTTCTCTCAGTTCTCTGCAGAAGGATTGAGGAACTAAGGAGAATTTATTCACACATAGGCCAACTCTTTGAAAATGAACAATACTACACAGTGGAGAGGTTTTAGACACAGTCCAGTACAAGAACTTTTAAATTTTGAAAAAAAGATGTCTTGTTAATGAGCAGTTTGTTGGGGAGTGGGATGCAAGGTCCATTCTGTTTAGTTTTATTGCACTCAGTCCAACACAGGACTGAACCACGTCTGGTGGTGTGAATGTACAGGGTGGGTTTGGGATGGGCTGCACTCACGGGTTCTTTCTCCGGAAGAGAAACCCAGCATTGCCCTTTAGCCAAAAGTGCTGCTATTGCCAGACAGACCCGACAGGGCAGCATGCAGACAGGAATGGGAGATCCTGGAAAGGCCTGGTAGGAAGCTGACATTCCCTCTGGAAGGGATTTGGAACTGTGTGGTCTTTGTGGTCTTTCCAATCAAAAGCATTCTGTGACCCATTCAGGTAAACGATGCAATGATAGATAAGGGGACCTGTATAAACCCCAGAGGAGATGAGGATATAGAAGGGAGAGCAGGTGTCGTTTCTTACTGAAAGGAATTTGCTGGGTTAGTTGTTTTGTTAAATTTGGATGCCAAACCTTTATTTTGTCATTTTGGACTCCAGTAAATAATTTTATACAGTGACTCACAAGCCCTTACTTGAAAACTAGCTCAGTCCAATTCCTTGGAGGCAAGTCATTCCACATGGATTGAGCATAGCCAGGAAGCTGCGAGCTGTGCCACATCAGCAGGCAAGGCCTAGTTAGGGGAAGCTGTGTTAGGGCTACCTCAGGGACTCCTGTTATGTCCAATCTTGCTCAAAATCACACTTACTGACCTGGAAAAACAGGTAGAAAACCCAGTAATTAAATTCCCAGGTGATACCTAAATTGGAAGGCATAGCAAACAACAATGGGAAAACCATTCTGGGAAAAACTGTGATGGACCAAGAGAGAAAAGCAATGAGGCAACGCACAATGAGATGAAACCAATGGATGGATGGGTTGGTAGGTGGGGTTGATTGGTGTTGGTAAGTGGGATACACTCAGAAGGGCGAGGCAATATGGAAAAACTAAAATATCTGATATTTCAGAATATATTTTTGGCAATGCAGCACGGCTGTGAGTAAGTCCACCAGACAGCTAGAAAGAGTAGAAGCTTGGGAGCGAGAAAAGATGTGAATATTGTCCATAAAAGAGCAGCTGGGCATACGTAGAAAATTGTATTCTGTTACGACCACTTCAACACCAGGAAGAAGCCAACAAATGAAAAGCAATTAAGAAGGAGCGACAGAGACTTATCTGATAAATAAAAGCTGTATTATGGCAGTGTTGCTGAGCTAAAATTTGAATGGAGGAGGGAGAATTATAGTGAGCAACAAGTATTTAAGATGTAGATAGGAGCATTAACATGTAGATAGAAAAAGAGGCAGGGATTCCTGGTGGCAGCCAGAAACTGCCCACTGGGGAGGAGAAGAAAATACTGGCTGAACATCAGCATCAGTTCCCTATTATCTGAGCAATTAGTCCTGTGGAATGAGCCCTGGAGGAAAGTGCTGACTGATTTTAAACTGGCACAGTCTGAGAACTGGGAAACAAACCATACAGCAGCAAACAGCCTTCCACTGGCACAGGGATCCAAAAAGCCCTCCTTTTCTAGGAGCTTTGTTTATAGCTCTTGACAGTTAAATCACCCTGACATTCAATATTGTGACTGTTGGAAGGACTTTGGTCTTTACCACTTTCATTTTTACACATAGGAGGGCAGCAGTTAATAAGGAAAAACCTCCCGGAGTGGATGAAGGACCTTTCCCATTCATTCTTGGTAAAAAAATGTCAGCAGAAGACTCAACCAGCTTCCATCAAACTTCCCGATGCTCTGAGTTCTGGGAATGTTTCTGCAGCTCCCTGGTGTCCTGCTGCCATCCTGTGCGGCCCAGGCACCCTTGGGATTATTTGTGGAAGGCTGTAGGACAGAGCAAGACATATTTCAGCTGAGTGTTGTCAGTCTTTGATTAAAATGACATCCAAGTGGTGCCTACTTGCTATGCAGGGTGGAACTACGGTGTAAGATATTCCTTTGTGAAAAGGGAAAAGGGTTTCTCCAGCTCTTCCTTTTTGTTCCCTCACAGGAATTACGAAAAACTGCGCACTTAAATCAAGCCCTATGTCCTGTTTCTGCAGGAGGAGACGTTGGGTGCTGAAAAGGGGGACTTCAAACGGTGATATATTTGTGTGGAAAGAGTCAGCTGTGAATGCAACACCCATTTCCATAGCTGCAGGAGAGAAAAGGGTGGTTAGATATAGGAACAGCTTTTCCTCTAGCCTGAGACAGAACAGAGACAGATAATAAGGTCCTGGAGCTCATGCAAATTTGCTTCTTTTTTGAATTTATGCTACTTTGAAGCTAGCCCAGCTCTGAGCAGTGGGTTGGACAGGGTGACCTCTAAAGTCTCTTCCAACCTGAATTATTCTGTATTTGTCATTGTAATTCTGCACTTTCATCTTGCAAAGACGTGTATGGCTGCCCGAGGAAGATCAGGACTGCTCCCAAAGCAAGTCCTGCTGACCATCTCAGGCTGGGGGAAGGGACATATCTGCTCCTGAGGCTTCCAGACATTTTTAGGGAACTCATTATGTTCTAGATAAATTCACAGCATTTAGCACTCGTCTGCCAGTGCAATCTGTTAAGTTTGGATCAGAAGGAGAATTTGACCAAAATGAAGGCTTGAGTTTCATGAGAACATTCACAAGTGAGTGCTAAGGTCTGCCTGCTGATGCAGGGCTCAGACTTCGCAGTACGAATCCTGCCCCGAAGGCTGGATCAGGATGCTGGACCACAGACTGGAGCCTCCACCCACGCACGAGCCAGAACCCCCACGGAACGGCCGTGCAGAGGGCAGGGTGTGCCACCAGCCTCCGGCCATCCCCTCCTTCCCACCCCGTGCCACCCGCTGTCCCCACCCAGCGCTGCTCCCTCCCCCCCAGGCCTGGTGCTGCACTGAGTGTCAGCGAACGGCAGCAGCAAGAAGTGCTCCTGCAATCATTTTATTGCTTACACAATGATTGTACTGCACTGCAGGATAAAAAGGTTCTTTCATATCCAGTGCAGGAGCCATCCTCAATCCCTATTGTACCTTCTCACTCACTTTATTAAGTTTACTTCATTTCTGCTCTGCTTCTGTACCTCTGTGCCCTCTGCTGTGTGTACCAAATCTTATTGACATTTTAATATTAAATTATTATGACAAGAAGATATTCCACTTGCTAAGTAATTTGTTTTATTTGGAGGAAAATTGGAAGCTGCAGAAAAACCATTATGAAAGATTAAGACAATGGAGTGATACTGACTGATACAATATAAATTATTATTTTGTCAGCAGCACACCCAAAACCTCGACTAAAATTTTAAGCAATAAAGCCAACAAGTTAGAAAATTAAATTTGGGGGATGAAAAAAATATTATGCACACAGGAAAAAAAAATAACACCAGACAGACATTACAGAAAAACACTTCCCAGAGAGATCTGCAGGAACCAGAGGGGAATCAATAGATGAGACATTGGCCTCAACTGGGCTCATTCAGGGTGGGTTTGTTGGAATTGTCATTGACTTTGGGACATAGTTGATTCTCACAAAAACAGATTGATAAGGAATTTCTTTAAGTGGTTGTTGAAAGGTGTATCCTTATTCTGTCATCTCCCCTTCTCCTTTTGAAGGCCTGAGTATCAGCCCTGATGGAGGAACATGCAGTCCCTGTCCCTTATTTCTCTCTGCCTTCCATCTCCTAAAGCTCTCGAGATGCTCCAAGAGCTAAAATCAGCTGCTGCCTCCTGCCTTGGGACAATCAAACCTCAAATACTGGAAAGGAGGTGACTTCAAAAGCGACCTGTCATGGTTCACAGGCAGCCTGGGGAGTGCAGCACATGTCTTTGCTGTTCCTGTGCTCCCTGCTCAGCAAGGGAAGCAGCTGGCAGGGATTGTGCTCTGGCAGTAAGCAAAGCTCCTGATTTTTGGAAATGCCTTCCTGCTTCTAGGGTAGACCAAATCTCACAGGAAATCTGGGAAATAAGGAGCCAGGGAACATGGCTGTTAGCGAAAGGATAATTTTACATGCAATTGGTGGTCCTGCAGTTGGCGTTTCAGTTAAGACGTGCCACCTTTTGCGTAAAGAACAATTAACCAAAATATTGCTCCCATCCGGCAATTAACCTTGAACGCAGAAGAAACAGTAATTTAAACAAAATTAACTCGTTCTTTGCCATCATATTTTCAAGAGCGAGGTTGCTGTTGGCTTCCTGGACACTCCTGGTTTGAAAGCACGGTGTGTGTTTAGCTTGGATACAATTTCCTTTGTTGGAGCAACCTTGATGGCGCACAAGGGGAGCGGCGGTTTTGTACGGCTGTGTGAAAAGGCTGTGCAATGCAGCTACACCCAGGAATGAAATGCCAGGATTCTTCCCATCTCTGGGGGTCTGAGGTGGGTAAAACTGGCAAATGCCTCTGACCTTGTACAGAAGCCAAGGATCCACATCTTCCTGATCTAACTTTGGCTGAGGAAGTTTAAATGCTGTAGGTTTCCAGGGGAGCCAGTGGGGCGGGCTGGGGAGAGACAAAAATCAATCACCAAAATCCAGTCAGGCTTGTACTGGAAATCAGAACAAGCTGCAAAGCTCAGTGCCTGTGTGGGTGTCCTACACAGGCTTGTGTTCCACACCTCCGGAGACCCCTGAGGGTTACCTGTACATACCTGCTCAAACAACAGCCTATAAAAGCCTTCTCAGAGGGCACAAATTAAGGCACAATCATTTTTGTGAACCTAATAGATCACGGGGACCAAAATGCTCACATGGCTGAAGTCTTTTCAGGGAAGGTGAACCAGAGCCATGACCTGGCTTTTGGCTCTGCTGGGATTTATTTTTTCAGATGATTGCAGCAACTCTGTGACTACAGGTCAGTGTACAAGCAGCTTTATCCTCTACTAGCTGGATTTGTCCATTAACTCACTCTGGATTAGAAATGAGCCCTCACTACTCACACTCAGTATCTGGAGGTTTGTTTATTCAAAACCAGTGGCAATATTCCTACTGCAAATCTAAGAAAGATGGGGCTCTGCAGAATTTCTGGATGTCTGTAGTGTTTCATCTCAGGGTTAACAAGAGAAAAGTAGCTACTCTTAGGAAAGTAATCAATTCTTTAGCTGGAAAAGAGAAGCTGCTGCCAAACTGGAATTGTGGCCATTATCTTGTCCTTTGTTGTGAGGCTGGGGAGGGCCTGGCACAGGGTGCCCAGAGAAGCTGTGGCTGCCCCTGGATCCCTGGCAGTGCCCAAGGCCAGGCTGGACAGGGCTTGGAGCAACCTGGGATAGTGGAAGGTGTCCCTGCCCATGGCAGACGAGTGGAACTGGATGATCTTTAAGGTCCCCCCCAACCCAAACCATTCTATGATTTTATGATGCTTTAGGCACCTCTTCAGAGTTTGTGGTGCACGATTTTAACTTGCATTATGTCAAGACACCAGAAAGGAGGTTGTGGATGGAGGACTCTCAATTCCTGGAGCAATTCCCATGCCTGAGAGCAGCACTTGATGTTACTTTCCTCTAGGGAAGAAAAACTACCCAGCATCTGGAGCTGGCTCCTTCCACCTCTGCTTCTCGAGAACACCACGGGTTGCACTAGGGGTAATGTGACATTTTCACACTGAGTCAATTTAGCATTTTTGTCCTTCTTTCCTCTGGGCAGCCTGGAGTGGTCATGCTCTCCCTTCCTTCACTGTTTAAGGCAGGAGGAGAAAAGGCAAAGTCGTGATTTGTTGGGAAATATAAATTACAGCAGCTGCAAAACAGGGGAAGAATTCGGTTCACGGGCCTGTTGTACATAATATCACACCCTGAGCATGTGAGGTATTTGACTGATATTTGGAAAAAAAGAGATTCATTAACCAACTGGAAAGTTGATGTATTTCTTGAAGATCTTTCCAAAATTCCTATTATAAAGACAGCACTCTCGTGTACTAGACATGGAGTCCCTAGACACTTAACAGATGGAATTAGATCACAGTCTGTTTTTAATCTTTGGATGATGACCTCGATTGCAAAGGTACTGCTTCTCATCTTGTCCTGGCACTGATCTGGCTCCTCCTAGCATTTCACACTTGATGCTCAGTGGTACTGAATATAAGCCGAAGAGAAAATAGAGAATTAAAAGTGTTAGTTCATTTTTTAAGACTCACAGAGATGCCATCACTGCCGGTAGGAGACAGTGAGGGAATTCAGGAATCACTGTGTCCATAAAGTATTGTTATCATATTGAAGTCTCACTTTTGTAGGTCTGTGATGATCAAGTTTTGAAGATGAAAGATCGGCCTGTAGAAATTACACTATAGAACAGACATTAAATATTAATCTTTGGGTACCAGAGAGATTTTGGATTAAAATTTATGATCTAGAAACATCTCCGTGTTCCCTCCACATAAAAACACTGATTGTCTTGGTAAATGCAACTATTTTTGAGGAGAGAAAACAATCCAGGCAGAGAGCCAAGCCCAACATCTTCATGTAAAGCCAGGGATTTTCAGTCAAGTACCAGTGACTGTGGTCATGGCATGTCCACGGGAGGGCAGCAAGGAAACGTCGTCATCTCCCGTCTGGATTTTCCACAGGGATCCCACAGCTCTCAGGGGCCCCCAGAGTCAAGGTTGGGACTGTCCCTGAGTGGGGACAGCAGGCTGGGGAGCAGGGAGGGACTCAGAGGAGCTGCCTCTGCTCTTCGGGTGCCCTGAGATGTGTAAAGACACAAAAGCTGTGTAAGTAGGTGATTTCTTGGCTGAGTTTGCAAAGCGGAGCAGAATAATCATCTGGGGTGAAACTGTAATTAAAGGTGTGCCGATGTTCTCAGTGAATGAGAGTAGAGGAAAAAAACATCACTCTGGGGTGGAAGGCTAATTTAAATGCCAAGTTTCCCTTCATATTTTGAAATAAAATTGGAATTAATCTGGAGATTAAATGTCACTTTGAGTGCATGTTAAAAAATGAGCCAAACTTGCCACTGCTAATGTGTAACTGAACCGGTGTGTTCAGGTTGGTTTGCCCCTGCTTTTGGTTTATTTTTATTACGGCCATTTTTCCCAAGTAAAACCGGAATTCATGGAATGTTTCAGGGTTTCTGTAATAAACTTCCCATGAGCCGGGAGCACCTGGGAGCTCCATCCCAAACCCAGCCCCTGTGGGTTTCTGTCTCAAAGCCTTGCCTGGGTCAGTACCTACCCATGGCACAGCTGTCCCCTGTCCCCTCCCACGGCAGAGAGCCCATGTGGAGACCCCATTCCATGTCCTGGGAAGGCACTGCAGGCACAGCCCTGGCCCATCTCTGTGATGAGTGTCACACGGGCTCTTCCAGCCAAGGTGCTGGGAACTGGGAACAGGACAGCTTTCCAGAAGTGACGTGCTTGGGCTGGCAGCAATTAGGGCTGAGTGAAGAGAGCTGTTTAATAGGGCTCCAGTGGAACCGAAACCATGGGCTGTGTTAATATTTTTTTTCTCTTTATATCGATCTCAAAAACTTCCACTCAGAAAAAAA